>CAIGRP010084617.1:0-36566 GCA_903798385.1 Fraxinus cuspidata
ATCACGCATTCTCAAATAAAATAATATTATACGTAAATTTAAAACTTTTTCTTATTTTTTAACCACATATCCTCCAAAAAATCACTATTGTAAAACACAAGTTTTCCCAAAATCTATTTCTAATGGGGCCCAAAAGGGGCTTAGTAAAGATTTATGATACATGTATATGATGTACTTAATGTATACAAGTGTATCCCACAGATATATCAGAAATGGTACCATGGGACGAATGTAAAACTATTTATTCGCATGTAAAGTGATTATTTAGGGCGTGTTTGAGCACCATTTTTTAAAAGAATGAGTTTTTTAATAGTAATTTTTTGAATAATGTGTGGTTAAAAGTAGGAAAAATGTTGGTTTATGTTTTAAAAAGCTTTATTGAAAGAATGTGGGTTAACAAACACAACTCTGAGAGAATTATGACCACCGTGACAACCAGTGCACGAGAGTTGAAAATCAAAGTATTTTGGTCCTTCTCATAGATCAATATGCAAGTAAATTGATTCTAATCACACATTGATTGGTCACGTATCTAAATATATGATTCATTTATCGAAAATTTATGACAAAAAAATGTATAGATCATGATACAAGTATAGGATATACTCAATATGTCTTGGGACGGACGTAAAACTATTTATTAACATGTAAAGTGATTATTTAAGGTTTGTTTTAGCCCCCATTTTTTAAAGAATGAGTTTTATAATAGTAATTTTTAAAAGAATGTACAGTTAAAAGTAGAAAAAAATTTCGTTTATATTTAAAAAAAATTTTATTGAAAGAATATGTGGTTAAAAATTAATTTTTATATAATGGGGATCAAACATTTTTATTTTGAAATACAACTAGATGATGTAAATTGCGCGGGACGAGGACGAACGGAGCGAAGCAGCCCTCCACTTAAAAGATTCTTGGAAAAGGTGAAAATTAAAATATCTTAAATTTCATACATTCTACTTCCTTTTTATGTACTATTTAAAGTTAAAAACATTAAGTTTCTGTTTGGTGCTGATTAAAATCAGATACTTAGTAAGGGTTTGCTTGATAGTTTTGGTGTACCGATTTTGAGCGTTTATGAGTGGGTTGATTTTAAGAGATTTTAGTAGCAATTTTTAAAATTGTCTAACCTATGCTTTGAAGTTTATTATCAACTGGTTTTGAATTTTTTTTTTTAAAAGAAAATTATATATATGCTCCTAAGTAAAATTTTCAATTTATAGTTTCTTGAATTAAATTTTTTACCCATAAGTGATATTTTATTGATGGATAATTTTTTTACATATAAATTAATATTTAACAAAAAAAACATGAATATTATTTAAAATTTTAAGTTAATATTTTTTACTTATAAGTAAATTTTATAAATATAAGTAAATTTTAAACTTTTAAATAATTTTAAGTGAATTTTTTTACTTTTTATATTTTATAATTGAATTATTGTCTTATTAGTAGTATTTTTATTTTATAAACAAAGTTTTTTACACAAAATTGAATTTTTTATTTTAGTTAATATATTTTTATTTACAAGTTGTTTCCAAGAAAATAAGTTGGTTGTAAATAATAGTTGTATAGAGGGTAAAACTAAAAGAGAATATGAGAAACTATCAAAATCCGTTGATATGGTGGGTTGAGAGAATCGATCTAAATTACACTATACCGATTTTAGAATCATTGTAAAAAAATAGCTAGTACCGAGTTTTCCAACCTTTAATATTCAATGTCCCTCAAAATCGGTGAAAAAACACTTCCAAGCAGGCCCCAAGTCTCTCTGCTAAACACACAAACGTGTAGCTATAAAAGGAAGTTACTTTAAAGAGAAGCTAGGAAGCGAGGGTGTACCGTCCTCATGCTATTCGATCTTTATATTTAAGTCAAAGCCTCGAATGTGAAAAATATGTCGTTTACGCATTACAGTTCACATAATGCATCAAATACGAGGAATGAAAAAGTCAAAAAGATTATCCCCAGCAGACAGCGGCTTCACAGTCTTCACTTTTCTATATGAATTGATTAATCGAAGGACAACACTACAGAAGAAACAGAATTGGATCCATAACTTGTTTTAAACTTCATTAACACCAGTACCTGATACATTATTATAAATTCACTTCCAAACCTTTAGAATTTAGTGTTCCAACCCAAAACATGTCACTCACATTAGGATTATTTTTCATCCATGCTCTGTTTCTACCTTCGTTCGCGAATGGGCATCCATGCAGCCAGCAATTTATTTATGAGGCACGGGCACTTGGCATAACGCCGAATTGCATGAAAAAAACATTGGGGGCGGAATTCGCATGGAATTACAATGATTCCTCCCGGAGACTTGATATTGTAATTGGAGCCAGGTTAGATGAGGAGGCGGGGTGGCTAGCCTGGGGGCTGAACCCGCTTGGACCACACATGGTCGGGACTCGTGCCCTCATCGGGATCAAGCATGGAAATAAGTTGTATTATAACAAGTACAACATTACTGACGTTACAAGAATTGGGTGCCAACTATTACCTGTTGTTGATTTGGGTCTGAAAATTCAGAATTTCAGCTTCTTCTTTCAGAATGCAACCCAGTATCACGCGATAAAAGCGACAGTTTTTCTTCCTAAAGAGTACAACAGTTCAAGAACAAGCATTGTTTGGCAAATTGGGTATACTGTGGCTGACAGTGAACCCAAAATGCATCCCAAAACTCTCAAAAATTTTGACTGTGCAGAAACCGTAGATTTGAATTCTAATTATAAGATTGTAACTTATTCAGCTCATCACATGCGCTTCATAAGAACGGTAAGCTTGTCCTATACTTTTAATATAGTAAATTTTAATTTCTTGATTTTATTTTTTATTTTATTAAATTGGTTGTTTTTTTGAGTTATACAGATTCATGGGATTCTGAACATTGTGGGTTGGGGGACATTTTTGCCCTTTGGAGTGATAATTGCAAGGTATTTTAGAAATTTTCCTATAAAGTGGTACTTGTGGAATACTTTTCACATCAACTGCCAGATTGCTGGATATGTTCTTGGTTCATCTGGGTGGGCTGCGGGACTCTGGCTTGGAAATCAATCCAAGTATCACTCTTTCCATTTACATCGCATTTTCGGTGTAGTTATCTTCACTTTCACAACAATTCAAGTAATCCCTCGATCTCTCTCTCTCTCTGTCTCTCGGCTTAAAATTTTGAAAGGGTCGGTTCAATATGTGTATAATTGTGTGCAGATGTTTGCGTTGAGATTAAAGCCGAAGCATACTGATCCATTCCGCGGTTATTGGAACATGTACCATCATTTTCTGGGCTATTCTCTGCTAGCTCTAATCTCAATTAACATATTTAAAGGGATTTCGATTCTGAAGCCGTATGATAACTGGAAATGGGGATATATTGGATTGCTTGGATTCTTAGCAACAACTGCTCTGGCATTTGAAGTACTCACTTGGTCCACATTTTTCAAAAATAAGTTTTCCAAGGACCATACCGGGGGAAAGACAAAGGCACAGCCACAGGCACAGGCATAGCCACAGCCACGGCCACAGGGCTCGGCAGGGACTGGGACTTCATAGCAGCCCCTGTCAATTTAAACTTATAAGTCCAATTATAGAATCATTTTTCTTAATTTCTTTGTTTTTTGAAACTCAATATGTCTAGTGTGCTATTTGATATGATTGACATTGCATTGTAATTGGGGATTTTGAAGTTCACAATGGTTTAACTTGTGAACTAGTAATAATTTTTGGTATAGCGTGAAGTGGTTAGTTTAATTTTATCTCACAATCGATGGTCTTGAGACAAAACAATTAAATGACAACTTCGAAGGACAAATAATCTAGCAAACATCATACTAATTAGAAAAAAGTTTAAAAAATATAATAAGAAATGATATGTGTAACACTTCAACTAACTGAGACTATCTCAGAGACGGAGACACCTCATGGTTAAATTGTAATGTAATTAAAAATAAACGTGTTTTGATTTAATTATACTCTACGCATCCATGATGTTGATGTTCGACCAAGAAAAGAATAAAGTGAGCCCCTTCCATCACTTGTGAAGCATAAAATAATACACGATGGAAGTAAAAGCACAAAGGATTCGCAACCGTTTATGCGAATATTTCCCTTACTAAGGCTGACTACACATGATGTAGTGACTAAAATGTAATATTCATAATAGAATTAGTTACAAGATAACCAGTATGGATCTACCACTTGTCATATTCTCATGATTGAACTGTTCCAAAACTTGGAGGGAAATATGTAAATACCCTCTTTTTTTAAGAGTAAATGATGCAATTCAAAAATTTTCATTTCAAATAGTTATTTTTTCTCTTGCTCCAATTTTGAGCATCGAAACTAGCGAATTTAGGAGGAGAAAATCATAGTTAAATGAGAGGATTTGTTGATTCGATTTTTATCATCAACAAATTGACGTCGTATGTGGAAAACTTTGAACAAAGTAAACCACGAAAACTCTGGTATATGTGGAAATACAACTTTTTAACATATTGTAATTTTGAATTTATGAGCACGACCAACTTTATTTTAAAAATCAAAATGAGGTAGGACTTATACGTGCAGTGACGTATTAACTAAAATTACGAGGGCGGTACAAAAATTGAAAACATTAGCTTATTATCCTTAATTTTTTTTTGTTCACAAAAAAATATTTTTGTTATATCAACCTTATTTTTAATGAAAGTGAAAATTACGCAGAGGCAGGTCTTTTAAGTTCCAGTTTCAAAAATCAAAGTTTAAGATTTGTTTATTCATAAATAAGGTAATAGTTTCATATTTTAATATTAATACCACCCACCCAAACCCTAATCATCACTTCTTCATCTCTCTCCACCCTCTCCTTCACATTGGACCACCATCGCTGCCGAAAGACTACCGCTGCTCGTCACTGCACTTTGCACAAGGAAGTTCTCCAATGTCATCATCGTCTTTATCAAGTCATAAAAATCGTCGAAGTAATTTTACAGCAATTCTCTTTCTCTACCTCTCTTCGTAACTAGCATCGGTGCAATGGTTGCTATGAGTGGTAGCGGTGCTTTGTTGCTCACATCGTCACCACACTCTTCTATGAGCGTCACGCAGTTGCAAACTAAGTGTCTCTGTGCGACACTCATGGCAGAGTATCTCTGCAGTGGCGCTAAAATCACTCCGCGCAACGACGATTCCTCTATTTGTGGGTAATTGGAGATGGTTGTTGTTTAGTGATGGTAATGTTTTGGGGTTGCGGTTTTTGTTCGTGGTGGCTGTGGTTGTTGCAACTTTTATTTTGGTTATGATTTTGTAATGAGTTGAAAAGCTGTTTTCTATTTTCGATTTTTCAAAACAGTGAAAATGCGTTCTATTTTCCATTTTCGAAACACGTTTTGAAAACAAATTAAAAATTTACAAAAAAAACTCAAAACGACATCGTTTTGGATATTTTCAATTATAATCAAGTCAAAATTCTCAAAAACGTGTTTTGGGTGTTTTCAAAACAATTTTTTAAAATGCCAAAAGGCACATTTTCAACAATTTCAAAATTGACACTCAAAACACAAAATTCAAAATGAATTCAAAACTCAAAACACAAAATTGAAAGACAAAGAGAATAACCCTGAGCCTCTTTTTGGCTTCCATTTTTTCAAATATTTATTCCCCACTCTTATTTCAATCATAAAATTTTTCATAAAATAATATTAAGCGCAAATCAAATTTTTTTTATTTTTTTTAACCACACGTTTTCTAAAAAATACTATTCCAACAATTATAATTTATCCCCTGTTTGGTATACATTAAAATTTTCATTTTTATTCTTCTACTCATTTTCAACCACATATTTTTCAATAAAATAATATTTTCCATCACATCAATAACTTTTCCTTCTTTTTTAACTACACATTCTCTATTAATCCACTATTCCAAACTACATTCTTCCAAAATAATGTGGTTCAAACACATCCTTAAGATAATAGCGGCAAAACAGAGCTAAAAGGAGTTAGGTTAGTGCGATGTCTTAATCGTTAAGGAGTGTCTTTGATATTATTATAAAGGTATGAGATGTCTCTAATATTGTTTTCAAAATGTAAACACTGAATTATAATGCTTTGACTTGAAAAAAATGGTTTGACTTGTACAAGATTAAAATTGATGAGATTCTCGTAATCCAAATGAGCAATCCTATTTTACACCGACGATGTTAAAATATCAATCCATGTAAGGTTAAGTGGTACTAATTGAATGGTGTTACATTTAATTGAGCCTATTACTTTGTTTCTTATGGACATATTTTGTAGTGCTAATGTTAAATAACGTTATTCACTCTCGAGTGAGAAAATAATAATTATTTTGTTTGCAGAAATGATCTGTAATTGAAATAGTGATAATTTAATACTGAATTAATTAGGCTAAATATTTGAAACCTTTGCTGCGCTTAGAGATTACCGCCGAAATGTACAAGTGGCGAAGAGTAACGCATAAAAGCAGCACGTGCGGCAAATTACACCCCATCACCTTTTTTCCGTTCATTATTTCCAGTCATCAAAACCCAAAACCGGAATTGAAAGGCCAGTTTCTGCTTATGAATAATCGAAGAGAGGAAATGGCTAGCCGAAAACCTAACTCATCAAGCATGACACCCGTCAAAGGATCCGCCAGCCCGTCGAGCCCTGTTGTTTCTGTGGGCTCGTCGAGTCCTGTTATTTCTGTGGGCTCATCGAGCCCTGCTGGTTCCGGCGACTCACCGGCCTCTGCTGGTTCCTTGTGCTCAGCAGCCTCTGCCACCGCCGTGGTATCGTCAGCGTCTTCTAGTGCCGTGGACCCGGTTTCTCCTACCGCAGCCGATGACAGTGACTGCGAATTGCAATTGGCCATGAAGCTCCTCGTCGATCTCCAGTATGCTGATCTCCGGGGAAATGCCCTTTTGGAACTCTGCAAGGTTTTATTTATTTTTTCCTTCTATTTCTAATTTTATTTAAATTTCTATTTTTTATGTGTAGTTGTTTCGAGTTTTTTTTTAAAATACCGAATAATCTTTTTTGCCTATGTGTTAATTGCTATACAGTGTTTAAGATTATTATTATTATTATTATTATTATTATTATTATTTTCCATTTTATTGTAAATAGGATTTTCAGTTACTTGCTGGGGCCTGGGTTTCTGTTTATTGTGTAACTGTGTAAGAGACCTAATTATTTTCCCACCGTTTTTAGCTGTAGCATTGTCATTTTCCTTCCCATGAGTCTTGAATAAAAATGAAAAGGAAAAAAAATGCACAACTGGGAAGCTTCCTTGTACCGTTGTCCGTAGTAAAACTCTGACATTTAATTAAATAATGCATAGAGGTTTACTGAAAAAAGTATATATGGACACGACGATTACAGATAAAAATAGTTGAAGGAGTGTGATGACATTAGTTAATAGAATTGAGACTTCTAAATTTTGTCCAAGAACAAGAGAAGGTATATAAACTTAATTACTTGCTAAATGCTGTTATAGATAATACTAAGAGGTTGGACAAGTGAAAAATTCGATGGATTGATGATGTGGTTTTGGTCAAGGTGGTAAAATGTTCAGTAATAATTTATTTGCACTAAGCTTAGGCTTTGATTCAACTATGTATAGTAGGCTCTATTTTTATCTTGAATTTCAGGGGTATACCATTATTCTTACTTTTACTCCACAAAACTGTCAATTACCAACTTACATAACTAATAGCTCTGTGTATTTAATCATACAAGAAGCAATATTAAGTGCAACTGAAGTAGAATTATTTTTCCAGTCGCGATTTTGATAATTTAACTTTTGTGGAATGAAATCAAATTATTAATATTTTGGAGAGAAGGCATCAAAACATGCAGCTCATTTATGAGAAGGCACAAGTCTGGAATTCCTAAACCATTTTTGTGAATCAGCTTTGTCTTTTAACAATTCTGCATGACATGTTCAATGCAGCAGTGCATTTGTGTTTATGAGTGCCACACAGTGGCACTTTCCGAACTGGGAAAATTGACCTTCTTGAAACTAAAGGTTGGAATTTTTTTTGAGATCTACTGAAATGTTATTTAGCTGCAAGACGCTTCACATGACATTACTTGTGGTCTAGAGGGCTTTATTTTAGTTTGTGATCTGAATACAAGTTATTTGTTTTTTTCACTTCATGGTAAATTAGAAATGATACATGAATCATTTAGAGGTTTATGCGCCTCATGTGCACAATCACCAAATATGCTGAGAGGTTTACTCATTCCTCCATCTTCTATGATTTGTAATCACGAACCTGTCAGGTTGAGCATCCGTTCCATCTTTATTTGTGTTTTTGATTGAAGAATTCATCTTGATTCCAAGGTTGACTTATTTTCAATCAATTGTGTTATGGATGCCTAGTAAACTCATTTTTTTGTCAATAGAGGAGAGAAAAATTTCAAGATTTCGGTCTACTGCTGTGGCAAACCTTCGGTACAATGGCTATACTCTTGCAGGTATAATTACCAAACTTTTTCCATAAGTTCTCTTCCCTTCACTATTTCTCTTTTGGGTTTCAATAATTATTTTGGTAATGCATGATGGTACAAGTACGTACTTTATTAATTATTTCAGCATCATTCTTTTCCCAATGCTAGGCTACTGTTTGTTCTTTGAAAACATATATTGTAAACTAAGAGTGGATTCTTTGCATTATTGTGCATAGTAAAGAAGGTATAAAGTTCACTGTGCATCTAACAGGTAGTCAGCACTACTAATTTTATACTTTTTTTGCTTTTTTGGTACTCCTCATGCCAGAAAAAAAGTTCTAGAGTCTCTGCCTTGTTGAAGCTAATCGAGAGGAAGGGCAGGTGGGGTTTTTTTGAAAACAATTACTCATATATGTTATAAGTTAGTGCAACTTATGGAGCCGTAGCAAATCTACCAATGCATGTACTAATCTATAGCTTGTTATCTCATACAAATATTTGGAGGAAAAAGTTATTTATGATCACATGCCTAATGCCTGTGCTTTGCTGTAGTTTCAATACTGTTGTTGTAAGAGATTCTTTATCTATTTTCAACTAATTTTATCATCAGGAGTTACATTCTTCTAACTTGCTAGTGTTCTTTTTTTATTTAATGACAAGCATCGTTCCTTTCCCATCTTTTATGACAACACTTTTTTGCTGACATTGCTGTATGTTCCTTACTCTACTCCTGCAGGAAGTAATTGGTATCTACCCCTTTTTATCACCACCTACTCTAACATCAGCACAATCAAACAGAGCTTGCAATGCACTTGCCCTTCTCCAGGTATGATTTCCTTTTGGTTTCCTCAATTTTTCCTGCAAAACTATTGTTGCTAATTCTACGGCAAATTCTTTTCTATCTTTATTTTTCCATGCCATATAACAAAATGGTCATGTAGTTGCATTTGTCTATATTATGAAACTAAAGGGCCCATTTGGTAGGGCTCGTGCTTTTGCTTCTGCTTCTGCTAGAAGAGTTTCTTGAAGAAGTTACCTTAGGCTAGCTTCATCTAAAAGCTTTTCTAGTTTGGCAAAGCATCAAATAGGTTTAAAAGCAACTTCTTAGTCTTGGAAGGAGCTTTTGACTTTTCAAAAGCATTGCCAAATAGGCCCTTAGCCCTGATGCATGTGTTGGTATGACACGAACAACACCAGGTATTGTTGTGGGACATCTGTAGGGCAAATCACTTGAGTTGCCACTTGCAACCTACGACATGAAGGGGATAGCTGGAAAGGAGGAGAAAAAATAAGTAAAAATGAAACAAAGGATAAGCAACTAATCTTCTCCTCTGCTTTCTGTTGCTCAACACCAGGCATTGTCGTGGGACATCTGTAGGGCAAATACTTGAGTTGCCATTAGCAACCAAGGAGACGAGGGATAGTTGGAAAGCAGAAGGAAAAATATAAGTTAAAATAAACAGATCTTCCTCTCAGCTATCTGTTGCCAGAATTTGATTTGTGTATTTAGGAGGATGTAACAAGAAAAGGTGCAAAGCATCTTCATGGTCATCGATTTGTTTTGGTGGGGAACAATTTGCATTTGCATCTGGGGTATTGGAAGTTATAAGGAATAGATCTATTAAACACTAAACAAGTCCTAAGTGCTGTATTTCTCGTGTATTTGAAATTCAAAAAGCATAATTTTATTCTTTATATTTATCCATGCTAAATTCCGAGATAATCTTACCCTTGAATGAACTTTATTTTATTCTGAAAATATAAATTTTTCATGAGTTATTATCTTTTCAAACACATCATCTCTTTTAAATTAAGTACCCTAACCAGTGTCATGCTTTTTTGCCATATTCCTATATTGGCAACTAGAGCTAGGAAATTGGGAACATGGAGAGTGCCAAAATTGAGACATCGTAGTCCTCTATTATTTTGATGCTTGACTTTATGGCATTGAAGGTAGACACTTTTATGAGTGCAGTGATGATCCAGACATGCTCTCAGACCTTCTCTCTTTGACGATAGTTATTGTAACTATATGTTTTCAGTAAATTTGTAACTCAACGTCCTCAGATAATAATATACAAATTGAACTTGGGATTCTATTTAATCAAGTTACTGAGAAATATTTCACTCTCAAAAATATAATTTCCCCCTTTCTAGAGAAAATAAATAATTGTGAACAAGAAATATGAACATCGTCCTTACCTTGTTCTGATGTGATATTATTATTTTCAAATCCTTTTTCTGGTAGTGTGTGGCGTCCCATCCGCGCACAAGAAGGTTGTTTGTCAAAGGTACTTGATCTCTTCCACGTGCGAATTTTCATTATTTTTTATCCTTTAAGAGAATGAGATTTTGAAGTGAAATGGAGTTTTGTCAAATCTTGTACATGTTCATTTGTTCTAGAACTAGGAGTTTTGGCAACTAATTATTTGTGACCTGTAATTTTAATCACTGGAGGAGTTGCCCTATCTTTTATTTGTTATGGCATTTTGATATTACTGCTTGCTCAATAAAGATAGCACAGAAAAATAACTCTATTATTATGCATTTCACTTCATAAATTTGACCTGTAAGAAGCCGACACTTCAGCATGTGATTTTTCAAAGAAGTATGACACGGAAACTTTGATTTAAATTATGTACATTTATATAGTGCTATTTTTCTTAATATTATCAATACTCTTTCTGTTTTTATTTTTGTTGGTGCAATCTTTTAAATAAGGGAGTAATTATTTATTATTCTAGACAAGTTTGAGTTAAACTATAGATTACTATTGCGGTGAAAAGAAAAATTCATATAATAAATGTAAACCAAATTTGATATGAAGTTTGTTGAACTTTTCACAAATTATATTGATATTTTTAGATAAAGGTTCTGATAATTATAAACTTCTACGGTTTTATGATTTCAAAAATTATAAAATGGGACCTCTGTGTCCTTTGTGCGTGTGCGTCCAGAAGATGTTCCTCTTTTGTTAGAACTATAAAAAATTTGAACGATATAGGACACGCTACATGCCATGTTGGACAATGCCTAAGTTGTGCCCTAAATTATCCCTCGAGTGTTAAAATTAAAAATATGTAAAAAATAGGACTCAGCCAAGTGGCGTGTCAGGGATGTGTCCTGGAGTGTTTGTTAAGTGTTGGCATCTGACTTGACATGACACTTGTCGGATACGGACACATACATACAACCATAGAGCGTTTGTTGTTCATAGTTCGACCTTAGTGTTTACTTGAGTGAAAATTTTTCTGTTTCCTGAGATGGATGAATAGCTCATTTTTTCTCACTGCTGCTGCTTCCAGGCGGCACTTGTTTGTGACATCAACTCTGACATTTCCCTGTGTTGCAGCACACATTCCATTATATTTGTACTCCTTTCTTACTACAAATTGCAAATTAAGGCCATTTGAGTACCTGAGGCTTACTTGCCTGGGTGTCCTTGGTGCTCTAGTGAAGGTACATCTTTAGCAATTCACTCTTGTTTAGGAAATTTTGTGTTATCATCTTCTGTTCCATGGTAAAGTATATTGCACCAACAGAAAGCTAAAAATCCACATTAAGTTATCTAATTACTTTGAAATGCAGGTTGCTTTCTATGTGCAGAAATGTAGTACACTTGCATATTTCTCCATTAACAAAGCAGTTATATATACTCCTATTAGTGTGTTCCCCACCTGCTTTATCCTGATCTTACTGCCGTAAATGAGGTGTAATATTCTTTGAACAAACAGCTAGATGCTAAGTGGAGCTGTCTGTTTTTACATTTTTTGAATGGAGGCCGATTGGCCCTAGTAGTTTTAAGGTTTATCGCAGGGAAAGGATACCGAGGAAACTGCTTATTAAAAAATAACTTCTAAATCCCTGTCTATTGAATTAAAAGCTAGGTAAAAAAAAAAAAAAAAAAAGCTATTAATAGCATTGTTGATTTTGCTTTTACTTGGTTTTTGATATTTTTTATTTTTTGGCTGGGTATTATGATTATTTTTGTTCATGACATCTTTAAAATTTTCTATATATTTCACGCTCACTTTCTCTAACATCTTAAAATAACATAATTTTTCACTTTTCTTCAGGGGGATGACACTGCAGTTAACCCTGTGTCTACGCACTATGGAGAACGGCAATGAATTGTCAAAAACGGTGACGTGTCTTGAAACTTATTTTAGATTTATGTCTGTCCTTTTAATTAATTCCTAATGAAAATGCCTGTGATTATCACTGATCAGAGTTTTTATTACTGTCCAAGTGGTCTAGTTAGTTTTAAGGTATTCGAGTCGTCGACATCTCCTATAATGTATTGAAGGATTCTTTCTTTTTGTTGTTCATCTTAGGACCTTTTATATACTGAGAAAATTATTGTGACAGCATTTTCCTTAGTTGTTGAGATGTGATTGCAAATGTACATGTTCAACTAGGAGTCTTAAACCAGGGTGCATAAAGTCAGTTCTAATTCTGATATTCTGTCTGAGTCTTATGCCTTGAGGCATATACTTCAATAAGTTGAAGCACAAGACTTTTGAAAAGGCACTAAAATCTTGAGTATCACTATCGCCCGAATGATGATCCGTGGTGAACTGTTGTTATCTTCATCTTACGATACCTGGTCTGCTATGCTGTTGGAATGTTAGTGTTCAAAAACCATCCCACTTTTTGTCCAAGTTTTTCATGTTAAATCTGTTGCAGTGTCGATAGATTTCTCTTGTGGAGCCACCTTTGGGACTCTAGAGCACATGTAATAACCCACACATAAGCACATCTCCTCATTTTCACACACACTTTGCACATGCTGTGCAGACTTGTAGATGGATTACAAGTCCATGGCTGTGCATAGAACGTCTTGTCTTAACTAGAATTTTTAGGTGTCTCGTGTAGGTTGCATATAAGCTTTGTACTTTTTATATGTTTTGATGGACGTGGTAGATTCTGATAGAATCATTTGGACTGGCAGGTTGCAGCGTACATTCTGCTAAAGATATTGCAGAATGGAGAAGGCTTGGGCTATGTATGTGTTGCAGCAGATCGATTCTATGCTGTTTGTCGAGTACTGAGGAATTTGGTTGTCGGACTGGCTGAGAAACCTTCACTTCTGCTATTGCGGCACATTATTAAGTGCTATATTCGGATGTCTGAGGACCCAAGGTTGGTCATATACGGATTGGATGCAGTTACTTCTGTCACTGCATTCCTTTCTGCACTCTCAGTCATGCACATAAACTAATAAACATTTTTTTGCAGGGGTCGCATTGCGCTAAGAGATTCTCTTCCGAAAATTCTCATGGATGGCTCATTTAATTGTCTCCTTAATGTAAGTGGTTCTCAATGCACAAGTAACTTTAATGAACATTATTATATGCTGTGATGCTCGGATTCTTCGAAATGGACGAAGTACCCATATCGACACGACATATGTATGGGATATGTGTTGGATCCTTCAAGTTTCAATTGGACACTTCGCTCTTTTTTGCTTCTTTATTCTTTTTCTTTTGTTTTCCTTTATTCTTTCCCCTTTTTGCTCTCTATACACCTAGCGCCATCGCTGAGACAGTGGAGGAAGGCGGCAACACTAGGTTTTTCCTTCTTTTTGTTCTTTCTTTCTTCTTTCCCCTTTGGCCCCCCCCCCCCGCCCCGTATCGACGGTTTAGGATTTTCTTGTATATAATGAAAATGGGTTCTATATGGTGCTACCTAGTGTTCCATTAAGTCCAAATTGCAATTAAGTTCCTCATTTTCTATTTTGTATAACATTTAGTAATTAACTTCCCATAATTGAAAACTAAACTCAAAAATTCTATATTATTTGTCTTAATCTCTTATTCAATACCATTTTCTTCTTTGTGAACAATTGATTTTAGTCTATTTAAAATGACATTTTGGGTTAGTAAAAAATTAAACTTTTAAAAGACTACTTACCCATGTATCCGTATCTGAAATATGTATTCTTTTTAGTCATGTCCCCGTATCCTATCTTTTAGAAAATAAAAGATCTGACACTTAGATACGTATCCGTACCTGATACCCGTACCTGAGTCCGGGCACCATCGATTGTATCTTTTGAGTTGCCGTGTTCTTGTCAGAAGGGTGAGAGTTATATCTTTCTATTGTTTGACTTTTTATTGTTCTTCCTGATGCTAATATGCTCTATGTTTCTAGGAAGATCCAATGTTGAAAAGGTGTCTGCGACAGTTGCTTCTCAATGTTCATGGGTCCCTGGCTCGTCTTCAAGGTGGGGGAATATCTTAGTTATGCTGGTCAATTGATACTAGACATAGGGTTATCAGATGATGCAGTGATGCTTTTCCTGGTTGATGTGCCAGTGTTTGTCATTTATTTTTGCTGCTTTTATTAACATATTCTGGGTTGATTTGCAGTTCTTTAATTGTATCCTTGGTACGACTTTTTGCTTCAAATAAAGCCTTAACTCAGTCCAGAACTATTCTGTTTATTGCTTTTGTTTATTAATTTTGATGTTAGTAAATGCTGCAATCCGTACTTTGAATAATTTATATACCATGGAAGCTAGCCTCGCTTGTAAACTGGACTAATTAAAGTGAAGCAGTATTGCTTACAGTTGGTTATAATTGCAATGGTTAATTCTAGCTTTAGATTGGTGGACTGTGTTGAATTTTGTTTCGTTCTTGGTCAAAGGGTATGGAAATAGAGTGAGGCTGCATCAATTTGAGATTTTATGTCCTATCAGGTTGAAGGTGAGTTGAATCACAGGATTCCGCTGTTACTAGGATTAAATTATCTACTGAGTACCATAAGATAGTTTTATCTAGATCCATGCTAGGTAGAGCAAATTCAGTTATATTTATTGATTTAACATAGCTGGAATCCACTGATTTATTGTACAAGTATAAATAGTTAACTAAATTATTTCTTTTATACAACAAACTTGTGTCTTTAAATCTATTTTTAGTTTTTTTCTTGAAGACCTTACTGAGAGGTCATAAATAAGTTTATGATTTTAGTTTATGAAGCTGAAGATCTGGTCAAGCTCAAGTCAGATTGAGATTCATATACACTATCAAACCGGAATTTGATGCGAGTTAGATGGAGTAATTGGTTAGAAGTATATTGCTAGGAATAAGAATGATGGAAGCTTTAGATCGTATAGGCTAAGCTTGGTAGATCCAGATTGGATTATGATTAGAATTCAATTATAGTAACTAATTGACATAGCTGGAGTGAACTGAATTAACTAACTAAATAAGAATAGTGAGTAGAAATATAGTGGTTTGCTTAATTAATTTTTAACGGGAAGTAAATTTCGACCTTTGATTTTGAATTTTCTTTCAAGACCCTAACATGGGTTATTAAATATATTTTAGATCTACTTAACAGTACCGAAGTTCCAGCCAGATTCCCGTTTAACAATTTGGATTTGATATGGATTGATTACTTTAGATAGTGGTGATGTTGGAAACTCCTTGGACTTGCTCTTGAACCTCAGGTATTCTGTGATTTAGAAAAATGGGGGCAGATGCCCCCGGTTGATCTCTCATGCTAAAGCCCTCAAGAGTGAGAATATATGTATGTATTTAATGTAAAAGATGTTACCACGGACCATGCTTTACCTAGTCTGGGGACTGGTCATTTTATTTTAGGCATGACAAGCTTAGTCATCAGGATTTCCTGAAATACTTGGGTTCTGATGTAGGATTAATCTGTTACTATAACTGGAGAACATATTGACCATTATTCTTGACTGATTGGTCTGTCGCTGTCAGAAGCCATTTATGCACGATGCTAGAATGCATTGTTTCTCCAGTGGTCTGTGTGTTTGTGAATCTTGACATATATTCCTCTAGAGCCATGGTTCACTGGTCTAGGAGTAAGGAAGTCGAGCTTCGAGTTTCTCTGTGTCACTAGATAGTATGAATGATCAGAAGAGCATATTATTTGGAATAAATGGAAGTTTTAGATAAACGTAAGTCTAATTAAATTGGATTTATGTGGAATTGACTAAGTTGGATGAATGTTCAGAAATAGAGTCTGACTAGGAATACGCAAAATTCTCTAATAAAAAACTGGAACTGATTCTATGATGATTTTTCATCTTCCACTTCATGTTAGCATCAAGTTTTTTTTTTCTTTGTTGTCATTTTTTCTCCCTACATCTTCCCTTGCGCTTCTCAAATCTTTTGAATTTTGTTCATTTTTGTTTTCACGCGAAGATATGAAAACGAAATTGTTTAACGCTTTTGACCGTTAATAAACATTTATTGCCAAGATCACATCCTAGCTTACAATTTGAGGAAGTTCTAGTTTTCCAAAACTACACAACAAATTCATATACTGTCCACATCATACCATTGTGTCTTATGTGAGGTGGTGTCAGTCTTCGTCAATATATCCTTGACGTTCTCATCAGGGTGATGAGAAAATAGTTAAACAGGTGATGAAACCTCGATCTTTAATAAGTAGGCAAGGGATTGTGTGATTTGTATCCATGTGAAATTGCATGTTGCTTGCATGATTTCACACATCTGCTTCATTTGTCTGAAAATATATGTGTTATATATGATGAAGATATGGTGACTTCTATGGCATTTTCTTTTCATCATACATTACATGTATTAACGGTAAAATTGGGACGATTATTCTCCATATTGTCATGTACCCTTAATGTGTTCGGTTACAGGTACTATCTTCAATATATTGATGAGGATGCGTTCCATCCTAGGATAGAAACGATTGCTAAAAGACGAGATATTGCGTGCTCATCTCATGTCATGGCCTACACAAAGGACCATATGTTTACACTTTTGGATATGAAAGCCGGCAATTTCTTTTTATATCAGTAAGTTTTTTTCGTCGATAAAAGTGATTAGTGTTGTGGGAGTTGAGTATTTTATGTCTTTAGAAATAAAGTTCTGTATGGATATAATTGAGCTATAATTGTCAATAAGTGTTATAGCTGGATATATTGTCACGTTGATTATCGTTTTTACCTTATGTTGTCTGGATCTATATCCTTGATGATAATTTTCTTTGCTGACATTCGACATGTTTGTTATAATTGTTACAGAAACACGCTACTTCTAATATTATGTGCCTGTTTGAGTTTTTAGCAGTTGAACAAGCCTCATCTTTTCATCCTTTACTTATCTTGCATGAGCTGTACGTGCATGATCGAGTAATTAAACTAGGATACTGCGTATACTGCTGATGCACGTGTCTTAGTCAGGTTTGGAATAGGTTGATACCAGATGCGATCTTATTTTTGGTATAGTGGAGAAAGGGTTAAAAAGGAAGTGAATACCTCAATATTTAAAAGCTTTAATATGTTACTGAGGCGAGGCATTAGTGTTGAGATACTTTGTGGCATAAGCCTCAAGACAGACCAATAAAATAATTCGAAAGAATGTAAAAACACAAAATTATCCTCATAATATACCACAAATCATCTTACGAAATTATGATAAAAACCAATCAACAATATAAAAGTCTAGCCTGCATGCAAATGTAGAATAGATCAACCGTTATTATCGCTAACTTTCGATAAGTTATCAAGTAAAAAAATTGTTATCTATTGCTAGAAGAAGAAATAAATAAAAAATCTCTTATATCATTACTGCAACTACCCGACCTTTATGTTTGAGCCGTTATATCATACGTACTGTCCGATTTGGGTGGAATCTGCCCCCTTAACCCCGCACAGATTTCTATCGTGTCCCCCCATAATTCGAACCCAAAAGCTCTGTCTAATGAGAGATTTAAGTTAAACTCTGATATCAATTGGGCAACTTGTCTAATTGGCGCTTTTTTGTAACGACCCGAGTTTTTATACCCAGGCTATTAGCTTACGTACTGTACACTTTGGATAGGCCTATGCTCACTTACCCTCTCAGATTTTATCGCGTCCCTCAAAATTCGAACCTAAGACCTCTGCCTAATAAGAGACTTAAATTAAGTCCTAGTATCAATTCGAATCTTGGGGGACGCGATAGAAATTCGTGAGGGGGTAAGTGGGTGTAGACCTACCAAAGCGGACAATACGTAAGCTAAAGGCTCGGGTATAGAGACCCGGGTCATTACACTTGTCCAATTGGTATCATGATTCAACTTAAGTATCTTATTATGCAGAGATCTTGAATTCGAATCCTAGGAGCCGCGATAGAAAATCGTAAAGGGTAAGTGGGCATATGCCCACCAAAGTGGACAGTATGTAAGTTAACAACTTGCGTATAGAGACCCGAGTCATTACAATTACTAGCAACAGGATCTTGAAAGAAATCATCTACCCCATTTGGTTCATCTATCATCTTCATAATCATGGTTAGTTTTTTTTTTCTCTACTTGCAATGGTTTATAATACTTTTCTTTCCCTTCTATGTAAAGGCAGAAATAATAAAATAAAAAAGCCAGTTAAACGTTCTAGGTTATAAAAAATAGTCCACAAGGTTAAGGCCAAAAATAGAAAATGAAAGACTTACACTTAGTCGCCCTATGGATTAGTCTTGAGGTGTTAGCATCTCACATGGAACTTAAGCATAAGCTCTGAGGCGTTTAATGAAATCCTCACATGAGGCGAGATTCGCGGCATCATCAGTAAATAGTTATTTTAAACAATTGATTACCTTTAGAATATCAGTATCTTCCAGACCTATGTTAAAAATTTCTCAATTATTTTTGTTTTGGGTATATGGATTTGGTTGTCCTTGGAGACTAAATGTGACTTACTTTATTGTCCGTCCTTCAGCAATATTATCTCTGCTTTTCTTTTCTTTCTTTCTTTTTTTCAATGCAAACAAACCTAATTTCTTTGCATGATGAGTCGATATAGTAACAAATTCTATTGCATGAGTTTACTTCTCTTTTAAATGATCTTAGTTTTCCCTCATAACATTAAAATCCTACAAACTGTATGTTTCATGATCGTATGATTGATTTTTTCTTTTAAGACCATGCCCTTTATACAAGCTTGTTGGCATCAAACATGTTTCTGTCCTACTGACCTTTTTTGAATGGTTGGATATCTTTCTCAGGCAATACTTGTCCAGAACTGTGGGAGCCAGCTTCTGGAGTTGGTTGGGATTTTATTCCTTTCCTAATCTTTCTTTATCGCGGATGGGGTTTTTGCTTCTTAGAATCTTCCAATCCATCAGTGGAGTACGAATATAGTATTAAATGAATATGGTACATAAGCCATTAGAGGCGTACGAGTATAATATTAAATAAATATGGTACATCAGCTCTCACTATAAAATTCTCATAGGGTCTCTTATTTTTTAATAAAGAACCCGAAGATCCACCGGTAATTCATGCATAAATTACTGAAATGATCTAAGATGGGTGTGCCGCTTGGTCACCTTGCAAACTCACCGTGTAACTATAGGAAACTGTTTCAGCTTGCTGTTTTTTTTTTTTTTTAAAACTCCTTCCAAATTGTTTTGTTCCGAATTTATTTTTTAAAAAACTCCTTACTGTAGGAAATGTTATGATTATATAGTTTGACTAAATAAATTCTAATTTAGAAACTTTCTTAAATCTCGTTTTTTTAGAGATCAACGTTAAAGAATGCATTCTTGATAACGCGCTGGATTATTAGACGCTCTATCTCTCTATTCCTCCTCCCATGAGTTCACCATCTTCTATTGATGGTAATATGGCTATCATAGCAGGTAACTAGTTATCATCAGCATTATTTGACTAGTTATGCTTCTTATTGTCATTTCTTGCTTGCCAGGTATCTTGGGGAAGGTCTTGCAGAATATCTAGTTGGCTTCTCTAACACTGAAGATTCGTTGCTAAGAGTTTGTTAACTGCAAGAGGTACACTCTATGTTGATTGTAATATAAAGGAAACCACTCATTTGTTCTTTTAAGATATAGAAGCGATCTTTTTCATGACTTTTGTCCCCATTCCCCACCTGTGCTTACTCAACTCAACTCAACTCAACCAAGTTTTATATTTTCTTCTAATTGCCTTGTCAATGTTATTTTTTAGTCGATCTCCCGTTCTATGAGTTTATGCTTAATGCTAGTCCTGTTGCCTTTAATTACAAGTGGATTTAGCAGCTTTCCTTCAATGTATCCAAACCATCTTGATCAGTTCTCTTGGCCCAAAAAGGAAAAGTTTGAAACTAGAAACCAAGAAATTGATATTAATCGCAATTTATATTGTTTACTTTACCCTTTGCTCATGGTTATTTGAGTCCAAGATGAATTGTTGCGGGAAAGTTGAGAAACGAAGATGATTTTGAGCATGATTTTTGTAACTACTTTCATTTAATATTGAATTGCCACCTTCTCTTTTTAGATATATCAATGCTACTTAAGATTAGTTCTTAACAATCCTCTTTTAGGACACCATTTTCATTTAACCTCAAAAAAATACTTCTGTGCTACTTGGATTAATTTACAGTACAGTGTAACTAACATACTCTGTAGCTCCCTTTTTCTTATTAAAGTCGTGGCAAAACTTCGGCTCTGCTTCGCCCTTCCTGTTGCCCTTTTGCTACCACCCTCTGCTCTTCCATCAACTAAGACCACCATTGCCACTTTTAACACTTTTCTGCCATCAGTCCACTGCTATGGCATATAATGTTGTACTGTCATTGCTGCAGCCATCACCATCACCATCACCATGCAGTCTCCTGAACAACCCCCAAATATAGTCCCCAGAATCTTGACCCGAATAGGACACGACCCATGGTTTCATATCACGATCTTAATATATGAGTAATGCTATTTGTCATCATGATGATTGAGCATCATGTATAGATGGCATTGACTGATAAATCCAATAGCATGAGTTTCATGTCCCTGCATACATCGGACCGATCATTTAATGCCACTACGTTGCTAAACTGGGTGATGATCCATTACCATATTTACAAATAGCATTAATTCTGATATATTGAAATTATTTGAAAGGTTTCCACATATTTTGCAGAGGTCTTGGATAACCAGATCTCTCTTCTTTTAAGATTAGTTACTGGGGATAACTTAAGGTTTGGGGTTGAGGAGAATAGAAGGTATGACTATTATGAGAGTGAAAGGTTGTGGTGTTGGGGGGTTTGTTGTGGTGATGCAGGGATATGCTTGTATTTGTTGCAGATTTGTAGTAAATTGAAAGCTATGAGTGTGTGTCCGTAAGCATGCGTGTGTGTGTTTGTGTGTGTGTGTGAGAGAGGAGAGAGAGGAAACATGTAGACAACTGTTAATAGTTTGTTTTCTTTTTCCTGTTTGAGTTGGCATACTTGAGTAGTGGCAAAATTGGACAGTGATTGTATGCCTCCTGCAAAACCAATTCAAGTCTTAGTTGGCCTTCTTGTTAAATGGAGGGAGAGACCACGTAAAAGGAATAATATTCTAAAGATGAAGTAGGATGGAAACGGTGGCAAATCCTGTTCTATCGATGGTCTCTCCTCACATTCTTGGACTTGTGTGTAGCTGAACCCAAGCTGTTGAAAGTAAAACTAACCATTACTGGTGCTCACCTTTTAGTATAAAACTGTCGTCAAAGTTAATGGGCATCTCAACTTGTAGTCGCAGCTATGTATTGCAGAGCTTGGTCGAATTTCTTATGAGCTATGAGCCATAATTTTGTGCACCCATTTGTTTTTTCTGTATCTTTATATGCTGTTTGCCTATCTGGTTTATAATCTGTGACAACTGCTCGTGCAGGTCTACAAGTGCAGAGGGATTCGCTCTGCGTTGTGCCTTCAGTAGTCCAATGCTTCAAAAATTTTCTCGTATATTCAATGACGGAAGCCTGTCTATAATGCCCGCCTCTTTGTTCCCTAACCCAAAACTTGGATATCTCGTGCTTGGATGATTATGAATGATCATATTTCGTTTTCTGAAGTGGCTGGTCTCTTTTATCATGCCAGGGAATAAGTGAAACTGAGTGTTTTCTGGTCTAAAAACTACATTGCCATGGACATGTGATCCATATGGCATATAGTAGAGCTATTATGTGTATTTATTGTAAATGATGTAGGGAGTCTGAAACAAATTCAGAGGGCACTACACGTAATGGATTTATTAACAAAAACTAAGTTGCTATTATTGATGAATGACTTCTTGAGTTTCGTATCATTAAATTTTTTTGGCGAAATTTGGATCTTCGTGGTTGGCTCGTGGTTTATCAAAATCCCATTTCTTGCTACCACGTAGCCTATGGTTGCACACTCCAAGAACTCAATTTTTATTCATATTTTATCTATGTATTTTTTAAGTTCCATTGTTTATAATCTATAAAATGACGTGCATTAATCTAATTGCAAAAATTAATTAAATTTGAATGCAGGTTTGCCTTTACTCTTAAAATTATTAAAAAACCACTAATGTAAATAATAATACCACAATTAAAGTAATAATGCAACTTCTGGGATCCTGGATACATAACATTTTAGCAAATTTGCATGTATTTCCAAACACGTGATTCTATTGATTTCCTCTCCTTGCAAGCGTACACGTTATCTATGAAAGTGTACGCAACTTGATTAGCTCGAAACTCATTAATTAAAACTCTTTGAATGGAAGATCACAACGCGACTATTCATCAAGTCTAGAAATACAATAAAGAACATATGATTAAAATTCATAGAAACAAAGGGTAGTGTTTTTTCTCAAGCCCTCTTTAATACGATCAACATGGTTTAATTTTTTAAATGGATTATCTTATATCCACATTTGGTTGGTATTTGAATTATAAGATGTGAATAATATGAGTAATATGTGAATGGTAGTTGTAAGTTTTACGAAATGTGTGAATAAAATGGTATATTTGATCATAAATAATTATTTTAAAAAAAAAAAAAAACTCACCAACCAAACATGCTCAGTGGGCTACCTTATATATATATAATGTTTTTTTACACTTTAAAATTAAAATTTATTATTATTATTATTTTTTTTTTTGTAAAAATCATACGTAGGGACGAATTTTATTAATTACATGAATAAAAGAATACATCTTTAGGAGCCAGCTAGGCTAGACCTTCGAATGCCTCGCTTAGTGATGGGACATATTTAGATTGAAAACAAAGCATGTAATTTTATCGCAACCGGTGATTTTAAGTGCCTCGTGATATAATGGTAAGAGTTTTCATCTGAATTAAATTGATGGGTCGAAGCAGAGCGTCAAGCATGTTTATAAGCCATCGGGATGAAATAAGCTTTTACGTACGACAAACTCCCCGTACATTTTTTAAAAACACATTTGTTTGGGGTCCATGGAGAAAACATAGTGGAGCCTACATTAGTATATAGGAGGCATGAGGAGCGAAAATTTTTCTACTTCCAGATTATGCTTAATGCTTGATTAGTCATTCTTACAAGTTGTGTTTACAAGTAAATAAAGTAAAAATCGTTACTGCATGAAACTCCATAATTTGTTTATTTAGAGCCATAAAAAGTAGTGGGCTCTCATATTTATAAACAATGTTCCGAAAAGCATGGTTAGGTGATAATGCTCTATTTCAAGCTTTTATGACCATAAGTAGATTTAGACGAAGTCTAAGCGTAAAAATGCGTAAAGCTTAACTAAGCTGCAAGTCCAAGTTTCGCTTGTGGGCAAATCCTATATGGTGCTTAGACAAAGCTTAAGTGACGTTTAGATGTGCCTTTTAAAATAGTGCTTATATAATTACATTCGAAGTATCTTATAGAACGTGAAAAAGAAAGTGCTAAGAAGTTTTACAAAGTGTTATTTTCGATATTTTGGTTCGGTCAATGCTGTTTATGTCAGTTTTACGTCCAGTGGGCCTTTCTTTAGGATCACGTCCATTTTGGGTGAGCCCATAGAGTTCTCAATTTAGTGGGTCCCAAAGTCTCGATTAAGAGCACCGTCACCATCCCCTAAAGCCATAGACATGTACGTGTACAGGTGTCGTATAAATACGCGGATGAGGAGCACGTGTGGCCTCAATACCACCCCAATTCATCAGTATTCCCCTCTTGTCACCGTTTCTTTCATTGATAATAAACCCTCGAAAGAGAAATCAAACACAAAACCTCGCAAAAATGGCTAACCTACCTCAATCCCTGAACATGAAGGCAGCTCCCTTCGAGGCTGGATCCAGCGCTTCATCGGCCCTTGGAGGACCTCAAGCCGCGGCCGGTAATAAGGACCGCAAAATGCAATCGGCTGAGCAACTCGTCCTTGATCTCTGCAATCCTGATCTCCGTGAAAACGCCCTTCTCGAACTCTCCAAGGTTTTTCTTTTCTATTTATTCGTAATTCTAACCTTTATGCATAATTTTGTCATGTTTTAATTTATTCCGTTCATCGGTAATATTTTTTTTGTTTATTCAATTAGGCGTATAAGGTTATTCTTGATATACCTTTGTAATAAATTCTGTTTGGCAGATTACGAATTAATGTGATTTCATTTGTTTCTTTATTCAATTTTATGGAAAGATCAGCTATAGCGGAGTCGATTAAAATAATTGAAATATAGAAAAAAAAAAAAAATAAAGCCTCTACAAATTGGCCTTTGGGCTGTATAATCCGCGTTGAACAGCAGCAGCAGGTGCAGGCAATCATGATGGAGATGTGATAACGGTGAAACTAAGCTATACAAAAATCATGTAAAACAGTAAAAGCATTGTGGGCGTCAGTGTGTGTGGTGTCTCCGGTTGGGTGTGGGGGTTTGAGGATGTGTGGACCAGCAATTACTTTAATCAGTTTGCATTTGACTTTTTTTATTTTCAATGTATTTATTTTATTGTTTTACAAGTTCAAAAACTTCTAGATATATATTAAACCTAACAAAGTATAAAATGTTAAAAAAAAAAAGGTCAAATATTCAATTTTTGAAAATTTATACATATATTGATGGCGATAATAGTAATGATTTTGTACTAATAAATTGTTTCAGATTTAAATATTAAATTCTGAATATAAACAGTCCCCTAAATATAATTAATTTTAAATTGTAAATAATAATAAAATACTAAACAATTTTTCTGCATTTTAATTATCACGATGTACTTAATAATTTTTCTAAGAATTTAATTCAAAATTATCAGATATTATATCCAAATATTACTAATATTTCACAGTTTGCTACTTTAAAAAATAATCATAACTAACCAATATATAATTTATTCTATCCATAATTGGTCTAATTTAGTATAAGGTTTGAAGTCAAATTGATTAAGGTTTTGAAATATTAATCCAAATAGTGATAATATTTCAGGATTGGCTTTTTGGAAAATGAATTGTTAACTACCCAGTATTTAATATATTGTTGATACGCTAAGAAATATTTATTGTAAGGTTTATCACTCAAATTTGAAGTATTATAATCTTATTTTATAATCATGTTTAAGTTTATTTTTCTGTAATTGATGATATTCGCTATGCGCAGAAAAAGCTTTAGAATTATTGATTTAATTGTTATTTATTATTTAATTAACTATTACTCCTGGCAAAAAATTTAAAACATTATAATAACGGATGTTTGTAGAAATTTTGTTTAACTAATAAAGCATTTACTTATTTTAATTAATAAATGAGATAATAATTCTCAAGTAAAACAACACGAATTATCAACTTAAAATATTTACAATTTTTTTTTGTTAGGTAATGGGATAATTTTATTAATAAAAAAAGAAAACACATGAAGGGTATTATCAATTTATCTTAAAATATTTACTATAACAGCTATTTATTTAGAAATTTAGAACTTCTACAGTATAAGAAAATTTTATAAAGTTGTTGCTTTAAGTAATAAAGATTTAGTTATTGTTTAAATGAAGTTTTAGATAATATTTTACACCTTTTATAATTATTTGTTTGAGTAATTAAAGTTTACTTGTTTAGAATTAGTTGACAAATGAAGATTGTAGAGAAAGAAGCATTTATGTTTGAATATTTGAGTTACTGTCTGTAATTGTGAGTGTGCTTCTGGATTTTGTTTTCTTGGTATTTTGATCTTGATTAGAGAATATGTATTTATCCCATATTCTGGCTCTTTTTTCCTGGTCCGCATTATTTCGTGTGTGCCTCATACGCTGTTCTTTTTCTCATTTAATAGAAGAGGGAACTGTTTCAAGATTTAGCTCCTTTACTGTGGAATTCCTTTGGTACAATTGCTGCTCTTTTGCAGGTAAGTGTCAAGATATTTCCCAAATTGTCTCCACTATTCTGATTTTTATATTTATTTTGTTACTTGGTAATGATGGTGTCATCTTGAAGTTAGTCCGTGGATTACTTTGATATTTGATCATGCCATCTTCGCTTCTCTTAAATACGTATCACTCTATATTCTAAATAAAGCTTGAGATGACTTGCATTTTGTCATTAGAAAAAGAATGAAGTTCATAATAACATTTGTAGGAGTCATTTTGTATCACTTTCTACTTTTTGAGCTATGATAAAGCTTCTGAGTTCTACTAACTAATTGAGATTGAAATGGACATATTGTGCCAGTGAATGTGTTCCTGGAAACTAATAGGGAATGCAAATGCAAACTGACAATCGACATTTATGTTTACAGTTGTATCTTATTGTGGAATTTTGAGAAAGGAATGTACAGCTATAGGTTGAGATTCAAATGGACATATTGTGCTAGTGAATGTGTTCCAGGTAGTTGATTGGGAATGCAAATGCAAACTGACACTTGGCATTTATGTTTACAGTTGTATCTTATGGTGGAATTTTGATAAGGAATGTACTACTATACTTTCATGTCTATGTTTTCCTTTTCTACTTCTATTTGTTACAATATTAATGTAAAATAGATTTTTTTTTTTTTTTTTGTTTGTGTCACGTTTCATTTGCTAGTGTGCACTACTTAACTGTTAGGGAGTACTTTCCTTCTAAATTTGCAAGTCCTTTTTTTGCTTATGAGCATTAATTTGCACATTATGGTATGATTTCTCTCACTGATTTATGTTTTCTTTTTCTCTCCTGCAGGAAATAGTTTCCATCTACCCTGTTTTATCACCGCCAAACTTAACTCCAGCACAATCAAACAGAGTTTGCAATGCACTTGCACTACTTCAGGTCTGATTTATAGGTTATGCAGCTGATTATGCTGCAGATTATATTTTTTGGCCCCTCATAAGCAGGCAGCGTGTGATTGATTTGGTGTAGCTTCTTGTATCTTTACTTGGATTGTTTCATAGGCCTCCACTGATTAAAAATGGAGTTTGAGTTAGGTTCTTGAATTGTTCGTTGGAAGAAAAAAATAGGTGCTGGATGCATCATCATGATTGCATTATGTTGGGACTGGGTAAGAACTTGTGTCTGGTGATACTAGATTTATGAAACCCTAGAACTTTTATATCAGATATTTCGTGGGTGTTATCCATCTATTTAAACAAAAAAAAAAATTCTAGTTTTCTCATAATTGCACCAATCCATTTTCTTTTCGTTCTCGCCATTGAACGAATTTCAGTTGTTGTTTTTTGTTATATTTAAGTCTTACTCTCTAATGGCAACCTTATCCTTTTCAACACTATACCCCAGCATTGTGTATTAAATTTTTTAGCAATTTCCCATCTTGAGAATTGGAGAGAGCTGGAGCGAGCTTGTGAATCGAACAATCGGCGCTTGTCTCATGCCTTCTTTGTTTTGAAATTATATGTAAACCTATAAATATGTGTGGCCGCATGAACTTTTGACGATGTGAAAATAATGTCAGAAGCCTTAAGTAGTTATCCGACATCATCTATATGGCAAAGGGGTGGGAATGGATTTAGATGCACAAAATAAGATTTTATGATTAGCTCATACGAGTGCAGAAGATGCTTAAGGGTTGTTTGAACCCATTTTTTTTGAAAACTCATTTCAACCACACGTTCTCCAATAAAATAATATTACATATAAATAAAAAACCTTATCTTAATTTTTAATCACGCGTTTTCTACAAATCACTATTAAAAAATGCATTTTTTTCTCTCAAAATGGGCTCAAACAAGGGCATAATCTTGGCTTTGCTTGGGATTGTTATCCAACTAAGACAACTTGGCTTGCAATTTATGATGAGCAAAACAAATAATCAATTTTTTTGTTCTTAGGAGGTGTAGTGGGTGATGACAACTCTAGGTGTAGCTCCTTAGGTCTTGATGCTTGCATCTAGTTCACAGTTCTAGGTTCAAAGAATTTTATAATTTTTTAAGAATATTCCTAGTGAGTCAAGTTTATTGATGCATATGCACTATTTCCCTAACAAATTCTAGATAGGCAAGACAAATTCTAAGTATAAAGCATAGAAACGGATTTGATATGTACATGCACATGCACTTACATGATGTGTGCAAAAAGGAGGCTACTTATTGGGATGTGTTGATTAAGAAAACTATAGGTGTTAAAATTTAATGTATCTTCTGAAAATTTAACACAGGTCATAAAGTAAAGCGAATCACACGATGTATCTCTCCTCTCCTTCATAGATCTAAAGTTTGTTACTCTGATGTTCGGACTTTTCGAAATAATTGGAGTACCCGTGTCGGAGACGACACGACATGGGTATGGGTATGAGATATGTGTCGGATCCTCCAAATTTCAACCGGACACTTCGTCATTTTTACTTCTTCCTTCTTTTTTTTTCTTTCCCTTTCCTTCTTTCCCACTTTTGCTCTCTATATAAACCTAGCATCGTCGCCAAGAGGGTGGAGAAAGGCGGCCCCCCTTCTCTCTCTCTGTATTGGTAGTTTAAGATTTTGTTTGTATACAATGAAAATGTGTACCATATAGTGCTACTTAGTACTCCACTAAGTCCAAATTCCAATCAAATTCCTCATTTTCTATTTTATACAACATTTAGTATTGAAAATTAAATCTCAAAATTCTATTTTATTCGTTTTAACCCCTTATTAAATACTCATTTCCTTAATTGTGAATAATTAATTTTGGTCTATTCAAAATGACATCCTGAATTAGTAAAGAAATTGATGTTTGAAAGACTTATCCACGTACTCGTGTTTGAAATTTGGACTTTTTTTAGTCACGTCCTCGTATTCTACATTTTAGAAAATAAAAGTTTCGACGATTAGATACGTATGCGTACCCGATACTCGTATCCGAGTTCCAGCATCATAGGTTTGTTATATTGTAGCCAATGGACTCTGTAAGTGTTCTTTATCTAATGAATTTCTAACATTTCCTTAACATGCCCGACTTTGTAGTATTTTTGGTTTATGTACTCCAATCTATCTAAATTTGGGAGGGAGTGGTTGCTTCTAAACGATACACCCAACATTGTAATCTTTAGTGAAAATTTCAGTGATGCTAGTTCGAGTTTTCTTTGATCTTCGTCGATGAAATAGAAGGCGTCTCTAAGAAAATTGCTGATCTTGTTCTAGTTGGTAAGTCTCATGACTCTCGTGGGATCAAAATTCCAAATTTTATGCCTAGTCAAAAGGGGACGCGACATGTACAATATGCAAGTATTGCTCTTTGTCCTAGAGGTCTTTGATTTGGCTTGCATCTATTTATCTTCTCTTTAGCCTTTTATACATGTTTGTTGCATCGAGTCCTTGGATTCGATCTCTTCCGAACACATTACGAGCAATGCTATGGCCAATCTCTCTTTAGTTGTACGAGGGAAAATGGTTGACATTCTCGACGTCTTGTTTGGTAAACGAGATGTTTATCTAGGTGTCTTAGTCTCTCATAATTAACCTTGTCTTGTGTTGCAATAGAAGCAGAAATGATGTGGATTATTTAAGAAACGAAGTCGATTTTCTTTACAAAAAGAAGATCAATAACTATTTTTGAGATTAGAGCAGAAGAACTCCGTAACTGCGGTGAAGGGTTTCATCTTGAATCCAAACGATTCCTCGTCTTCACTTCAGATATATCTAGTTAGGACTTGATCGAGGGATCAAATGACTCCGAAACATAAAGTAACAAGACCAGATTCCCGTTTGGACTATAAAAGAAGATCAATAAGTGGGGGTTAAAGCTATTGTCATACAAAAGACTGAAGGTTGAGATGATGTTGGATTTATTATAGAGAGTTTTCCTAGCTAGTATCAGCTACAATTGCATTAATGAGATCTACTTTAAGGGATTATGAGTGGCGTGTTTGGAGGGAAAACGCCATACATGGTAGCAAAGCAAGGAAAGAAGGAAGTACATATTAGGAAAGATTAAACACCGAGAGACAAGTCTTGTTGGATCAGAGCGGGATTCACATAGCTAGTGTACACTAGGTGCAACTACTTTAGTGGAGCTACTTTTAAGGAGGGGAATATGAATGTGGCTCGTTTGTAAGGAAAATGACATATATGATAGCAAAGTAAAAAAAAGAAAGATCTCATTATGAGAGATTGAAGATTGACGAAAATAACTCAATTACTCATATGGAAAGAAGGGACCGTAGTTGTAATACCTGGACTAGGTAGGTCGATTTGACTATGAAACTGGTGGATCGGATCATGATCTTGTCTGGTTAGGATGACTATTGAACCACTTGAGATCTATAAGAAATGGTTGATTTTTATCGAACTTGACAGGTTGTAACCAGCAAGAACATCGGGTTCTTCTCAAATTGGCCAGTCATTTTGATAATTTATCAAAACAAAGAGGTCATGTTTTGAACTCAGGATATAAAGGTTGTTGGTGGAACTTGGTACCACCAGGTTGCCTTTTTTAGTTGATTATAAATCTCATGAAAATAATAAATGTCATTTATTATAAAGTATTTAAATATTTTATTTGTTTTAAGAAAAAGTAATTAAAAAAATATTAAACACGTGCATTTGAGAATTTATAATAGTTCAATTGCTAAGCCCCTATTTGGTCTATCTTAAAATTTTGATAAAAGTTAAGTCAAAGACTATAATTAATTTTAACAACATATTTCATGGATACAAAACTTTTCAACCACGCATTTCATCAAATTTTATCGAAATCTACCAAAAAATTCTGATTTTTAGCTACACCGAACAGGGGATAATTGAAGTTTTAAGCTAGACTACTCATTAACTTGTAAATTTATGTTTATATCAATTCCAAGTTTTAATAAAAATTATTGTTTAATTTTTGATGTGACAATGACACGCAGGTTGAACAATCGACCTGCAGATCTAGTGCTTTTGCAATGGCTAAGTTTGGTATTTATGCTTTTAACTTTTAAGAGGCAATGTAATCTCTAACTCGAAGTTGAATAACTGATGGCGGATCAAGAGTTGTTAGAATAAAGTAGGTGAAAGGTGATCATGGCTTCGGACAATGCTTCGAGAAGTTTTATAACTGTGTCCATAGAATCCATTGCCATTTCATTGAAGATAGATTTTGTTCATAATTGCCTTCTTTTTAAAGATAAATTTTTGTTCATTGCCCCTTTTTTTGGCCTGATGCTTCGAGTTCAAGAATAGTGTTTCAAAATTCTTTTCTGCACAAATCAGGTTCCCATATGCAGTTTTACCCCTTGTTCCTCGGTCTCTAGTTATTATGTGTAGAAAAGGAAGGATATGGATTTGTTGCTCTGTCTCTAGTTATGCGTGGAGAGGATGGATATGGTCCACGTGGGATATAGAAGCTATCTAAGTTGCACGGACACGGACACGGACACTACACCTACATGTTGAAACGTGATTTTTGAAATAAGTAGGACAAGAACATGTCAGAATTTTAAATTCATATTTTATATTTTTAGTTATTCTCGTAACTGTGAAATTGTCCATGGCGCATAGAATGTTAGTTGTATGAGGTGTCTTTGAAGTATCCCTCAAGTGTTGATAATAACAAAAAGAAATGACATGTGGCTTGTTGGATACATGTCCTTGAGTGTTGTTCAAGGAGTGATGGGTCCTACGGGACACATGCTGGACACGGACACGTACACGGACTTGCTGCCCTTGTAGGACTGTCCGTGCATCAGAGGGAGCTATCAAGAGTAAATTCTTGTTGATGTGCCATTAAAATATACTGCTGGGATGGATTAGAAATAATAACGAGTTCCACAATGAGCTTTTGTAGGTTGAGATACGAACTTCACAGCTGTAAGGGAAATTTTCAATGAATGACTGTAAAGCTCCTTTTGATTTGACATTTTTTAATTTGCTTCAGGGAAAATGAAAATTATCTCTCACTAGTTAGAACTTCACATATCGAGTGGGAGGTAAGCAATGTTTCTAGACGTGGAAATTGAGATATAAAAGTAAACAATGGGCCAACATGGGAATCGCATTTTTCGTTGTGTTAAAAGAATGAAGGACAACGTTTTTAAAAATGAATTCATAAAAGTTGGGAAGAGGACATGATTGCAGACCATTTTTGGAGGGAACTTAATAAATGATGGCTACAGTCTATGTCCAGTTTAGTTTCTTTTTTGTCTGGGCATAAAGTTGCAGTTCTCTCTCTTCAGCTGTTGAAAAATCTATAATTATCAATTATTATTAAAATGGAATGAGTACAATGTTTGATAATATTTTGACGTGATTGCGGCAGTAATGGCTAACTGCATGATTGTGTTTCTTTTCAATTTGTGCATGTACTAGTTGTGGTGCTTCCTCTACTTGAAACCCTGAAACCCTCAGAAAATTTGATAATTTATAGGTGAAAAAATAAACTTCACCAGAGAGAATGAAATACGATAAACCATGATGTAAAATTACTTGCAGCCTCTGAATTGACATGGTTTTATATATATTTTGCAGTGTGTGGCCTCTCACCCAGACACAAGAATGTCGTTTCTTAATGGTATGATTTTGTTGTTTGATATTCATATCTTTCATGCTTATAGAATGGAACTTTAAGTAAAAGCAGTTTTTTTAAAGCTAGCACAGTTATATTTGTGTGAGTATAGGATATATTGGATTTTTCCATTAATTGTACAGCTAACTGTGACTAATATTTTTTCTGTTATGTTAAGCCTTCAATGTTTATTTTCTCATTTGGGTTATGCCTATCTACATCCATCTTTTAAATGCTAACTTAGTTTTCTGGCTGACCTCTTCTCTGATGTAGCCCACATACCATTGTATCTATACCCTTTTCTCAACACAACCAGCAAATCAAGGCCCTTTGAGTACTTGAGACTCACAAGTTTAGGTGTTATTGGTGCTCTGGTGAAGGTATTTTCTATTTTTAAAGATTTTTTTTTAATGTTATTTTCTTGAGGTGCGTGTTTTCTCTCTACAGAAAATGGTATTTTCGATTTTTGCCATTTTATGAACGAGGTAATTTTAGGTAATTTGCGAACTAGAGATGCATGTACAAATGGAATACACTTGCAAATTGGCTTGACAAAGGGGATTGCCTCTTCACGTTCTGCTCTTCTTTTCGCATGCATATTCACCCCTTCCTTTTTTTCTCACTCTCGTTCCCATTCTCTGTGTTGCCCATGTATTCGACAGGTGTTCTATTATTATAAGATCTCCACTCTACAGTTACAGCTGCTGTTTAATTTATTTTATGTCGTGAACTTACTATTTGGAGCGGTGGATGAGTTAAGATAACAAACTAAGCCTTACAATCAATAAAGTTGGAGTTGGCTACATGAATAAATTTGTTCAGATTGCTTATTTATGGAATATTCAAAACAATTTGATGCTTAGGGATTACAGTGGACCATGTTAGTTTTGGTCTATCCCTCCTCCCAACATGTTTTAGTGTGATTACATCTCTCTTATAAAAGAGTCTCTTTGAAATATTGCAATGAATATGATTTTATGCTGACTTCAATAACAATTACCACGATATATTCTTTTCCAGCACTGCTGTTTATTTTCTATTCTGATGAGAAATAACAATTTCTGTCATTTGCTTTTCTTTGCTCTCCAGGTGGATGACACTGAAGTTATCAGCTTCCTTCTTTCTACTGAAATTATTCCGCTGTGCCTGCGCACCATGGAGATGGGTAGTGAATTGTCAAAAACAGTTGAGTGCCTTGTAAACATTTCTTTCTGATTCATCTCTGTTCTTTCTACTTGGTTTCTCTAGGAATATACCAATAATTACTCGGGATAATTTGCCATCTAACTAGCCGTCCAATCCAACTGATATAGATGGTTTTAGATAGCCACTAAAGGTTATTTCTTTTTGTATATACGTGATTTAAACACCTAAGTAAGATTTAAGCTGGATTTGAGTTTTTACTTCTGACTCCTATGCTGTCTCATACACCTGTCTGTTTAAGCACTAGAAGCAGCTGGTACATTATGATCCTCCTTACTGGATGTTATTAATGAAATGAGTTAGTTAAATAATTTTCTAGTACGGCAACTAAATCTCTTGGCATCATAAGAGTGTTGAAATTTTCAGGAAGGAGGAAAACTGTGAAGGTGTGGTTTTACATCCACCGTATGTTGTCCTATATAGCTCTATTGCTTTTGGGTTTGACGTGAACTTTGATTATCTGAAATTATTCTGCATTTCCCATTTTTCGTATATGTTTTTAACTAGGTGGCGGTGTATACAAATTTTAATCTGGAGTCGCATACAAGAGCTTCAGAGTGGTTCACAAGCCCACTTACTATATACATGTTTTTCGCATGTCACCTTATTTTCCTTGTGCTGCAGTGTTCTCTATCTGCCGTTATTTTTACAGTCACTCAAGCTAAAAGTTAGTAGAATCCTGCTTCCCATTTATGTCTCTTTAAATTGGTACCCTGGCATCTGGATCACATAATTGAACTAGACTATTTATGATATAATTTGAGATCAAGCATTCATTAGCTATTGGTTGCTGGATTTTATCCAACTATGACAAGAGAGGCTTCTATTGTCAGGTTGCGACATTTATTGTGCAAAAGATTTTGCTTGATGATGTTGGCTTAGATTACATATGTACCACAGCAGAGCGGTTCTTTGCTGTAGGTCGAGTACTGGGAAATATGGTTGCTGCTCTTGCTGAGCAGCCTTCAGTTAGGCTGTTAAAACACATTATCAGGTGCTACCTTCGATTGTCTGATAATGCGAGGTGGGAATTATTTTCTTGATTCACCTCCTTTAATTTTGTTCATTTTTTAAAAAACGTTTATTTTCTGAAATTGATCACCTTGTTTTATGCAGAGCTTGTGATGCGCTGAGAAGTTGTCTACCAGATATTCTTAGGGATGCAACATTTAGCAGTTGCCTTCGTGTAAGTACTTTTCGCCGAGATTGCCTACTGTCAGAATTTTCCCCTCAAAAGCAGGGAAAGAGTGATGATATTTACTGTTTGATTTGGTGAATTTTAACTATATATTTTCAGGAAGATCCAACCACGAGAAGGTGGCTGCAGCAGTTGCTTCACAATGTGCAAATGCCTCGGGTTGCTGGTATGCAAGCAGGGGGAGGATTCGATCACTTGCTTGTGAGCTGAGTCGAAATTCGTCATCATCAGTATAGTCNTTGCTTGTGAGCTGAGTCGAAATTCGTCATCATCAGTATAGTCTACATTGTTGCATTCCCTGCGTGACAGTGTTAATAGCGCGTGCTCTAGGACGTCTGATATAAAACCTCAAAACAAGTCATTTCTGAACAATTGGTTGTCATTTTTCATCCCCCTAGAGTTGTATATTGACCCAAGGAGAGATGTTTGGCAGATTCCATTATCAAAAGTTTTATGCGCCTTTAAACCAAGTTACTTCTTGCGTAGTGAAAAGATGGAATATTTGACTTTTTTGAAATTTCTTTTGGATTATTTATGGGTTCTTACACGTCAAGTTAAATGAGGAGGATGAAAAATAGATTGGATGAAATAGAGGTTGCTTACCTACTTAGGATGTGATTGAACCAAGTCAGGAGCAGACTGCTACATTCTTGGGATTTAACCAGCTTTGATCAATGGAGTTGGGCTGGATAAATTTTTTTTTTTTTTTTGCGTTTATGGTTTCATTTAACTATTTATCTAATTTTTAATGTAATTATCTTTATTTTATGAATGTGATTTAAATAGAAAAATATAACAATAGATAAAATTAAAAATAATTAGATTTGGGGAATTGGAGGAATATGTTCCTCATTCTTGCATGGGGGTTATGGTATGTCATTTGTGTATGTAGCATCTTTACTAGAAAATTTGATATTTTTTGTGGATGATTGATTGCGGGTTTGTTTGACAAGTGTGTTTAAGATATAAGGATTTGTTTTCTAGCCCATTTGGTTAACATTTTGGTAAAGTGTTTCTTTCGATTAAAAAAGCTTTCGAAAGAAATTGGTGTTAATATATTTTTTTAAGGAGCTCATTAAACTTGTTTGACAAGATTTTTACTTTTTATAGAAAAGCTT
>CAIGRP010084618.1:0-11066 GCA_903798385.1 Fraxinus cuspidata
TCAAACCGACCATATTGGGTTGGATAAAAAACCGACCTAACCTAACCCACGCCCACCCCTAGATGCAACTCAACAAGTCTCTCAAGGACTTCATTGTATGTGACATTCATCTAGTACAAGTCGAGGCCGTCATACTCAGTCGTTTCATGGAAGTGAGCTACATATTCATTTACAGCTGCCTCCCCAGCCGCACTCAACTATTACTTCAAGTTGGCAGCCTCAACAATCAGCTCTTCAACATGAACCTTCAGCTCCCCATTTTCTTTATTAGTAGCCTCCAAGGCTGACGAAGCGATCCTCTGCAGATTATTAGAGCTCTCCACATGCTTCGTCGGAGCATTCACCTCGCCTTTGCAAAGATGGACTTCCTTCTTAAATTCATCATTTTCCTTAACAAGTGCATCCATTCTCAACTTCGCCTTAGCCTCTTCACATTGGAGGCTTCTATGGCTTCATTGGCTGAAGCCGTCTCAGCCTTAGCCTTATTTAGTACCACCTCAGCATCTTTTGCCTTTGTGAGGTATTCTTTATTGAGGCCCTGCAGTTGCTTCATCTCCATTTAGGCGTTCAAGAAGAAGACTTGAGAGTGTCACATGTCAACATACGAGGAATACTTATCAGTCCAATATTTGTGATGGACCCCCGTAGCCCTTTGGAACTTGGCGGGAAGCAAATCCATCACAGTGGAGGCAAATTTGTCAGATCTCTCACCAAGGAAGTTTTGAGCCTTTCCTTCAAACGATATGCTCATGGCTTCTCCGCCACGCCTCCGTTTAACTACGCCAACGCCCTCCTCTGTTGCCACTTCCACATCCATAATCTTTACTAAGGATATGAGCTCCGCTACAATAAGCCGTCGAAATGATTCTCAAATGGTCGTCCCCTTCTTCTTTAGAGGAGGCGATGGGTTTGCCTTCGAGATGCGGGCCAGCTCAACACACTGGTTCTTGTAAGTTGAGGAGGTGAAGCCTAAGGGCTTCTTATTTTTTGCCTCTCCTAGGCGCCTCATAAAGATCATGTCCGGCTTGACATACTATTTCTTATCATGTGACCTACAAACAAAAGGCGAAGTGTTAGCAGTTAGGCCAAAAAAATTTAAAGCGATAGAGCCGCTGAGATGAACAACTAAGAACTGCCTTTATGATGCTCCACTCAGATAGCTCAAGCTCCAACTGATTAACTGCAGTTACACAAAGCTTACATTAGACATGACAAAAGGAACAAACGCATAAAGGAAATGTTACACTAGATAAAGGCTCGTCTTACTATAATTGTGGTATTGCGTCAGCACAGTAATCTCTGGGATCGCATCTCCTTCCATCATCTGACAGCGACCCCTTACCCAAAACTTGGAGGACTTCCAAATCTTGATGGAGGTTGGAGTCCCCCAGATGAAGGGAGAGTGTGGGCCCCAGGGGTTCATAAAGTACCATCCCTTCCAATCACTCCTACACTTGAGGCTCAGGGTTGAAAAAGGGTTTAGAAAACATGTGGGGGGAGCATATCATCGTCAAGAGTGACCTCATTCCAAAGAAGAAAGGCCCCGGCTAATTGGCTCCATGCGTTGGGCACTAATTGGGTAGGGTCCAAGTTGTAATGCCTAATGATGTACCTAAAAAGGGGATGTAGGTGAAGCTTCATACCCCTACCTAAAATGGCTTCGCTCACTACCACACACCTCTCTCTAGGAAAGCAGGCTCTCTCTGCTGGGTCGGCACAAACATTTCTATATTATCTAGAATCCTATCTCCAACTCATCCTCCTTAATATCCGTCGGCCATAAGGAAGCCTCCCACCTAATACTAAATTTTATGGGTCCCTCTGGCATCATCCATGTACTGTGAGGGCCCCCCATGGCTTCCATAATCCTTTCAGTAGGGATTATGGAAGGCACACCCACCTTGGCACAAATCAGTGCCATATCAACTTTGGAAGACCCCTCAGACGCATTCTTTCTTGAAGAGTAAGCCATTTTATGTGGACAAAAGGAAAGTTTGAAATTGAGGGATACTTATACAAATCTTAGATGCTTGGAAGTGAGAAAAATGGAGTTACTTATCAGAGAAGAAATGGAGAAGGTGCTGAAGATTGTGAGTACTTTCAACACTTAGGGTTTTAATTTTCGCAAGGTGAATAAAATGGATAAAAGTAGGTTTTTGGCCTTTTATATATGCAGAATGAAATAACCCCCCCACCCCCCCGTTGGATCTTCTCCCACTTTAATCTAAGCCGTATATCTACAATCTCATCTACCCTATTGAAACCAAAAGGCGCTTGTCCAAAATTCGAATCAAAGGGTCAGATAAAATCGTGAATTACATGGGCCTTAGATTTACGTAAGTCTTGCCAACTGTAAAACATTATTATCATTGCGCATTAAATGCTCACGTAATATAAATCTTGGAAACCACCATACCACCCAGCTGTTTGTAATTGGGAATCAACTTTTCTTTCAAATCATTAGAGCACGCCGACCAACCTGCTTCAATTATCAAAGAGGCTCGACACCTGCTCCAAGGGCCTCGCCTCGAATCGTTCAGACTTACTGTAGGCTTCAATTATCAAAGAGGCTTGACACTTGCTCCAAGGGCCTTATCTCGAATCATTTAGCCTTATCCCAGGCTTCAATTATCAAAGAGGCTCGACACCTGCTCCAAGGGCCTCACCTCGAGTCATTCAGCCTTATTGCAAGCTTTAATTATAAAAAAGGCTCGAAATTTTCCCCATGTTTTTCTGCAAACTAGAAAGTCCATGCATTATATGAATAACCATACCTAGAATTCAGGGACTGTTGTTAAGCCTTGAAAAACTAGGACCAATACATGGACCCAATTAGCCTACGTGACGAACAACTCGGGGCCCACGCCTCATACACTGGCATGAGATGACCTAACTATACGTGGGTGAATCACTTCAAGTGTGAATGACCCGCTTTCCCCTACATAGAAAAGTTGGACGGACCCTGTTACACATAGACTCCATTGCAAGAGCGAGCTCAGGACACCTTGAACAGATCCCACGCTATGTGAATTGAAAAGACAACTCACTGCCACCGTCGCCGCCGCCATCCTATTTGGTCAAGTCTAAAGTTCAAGCTAGGCTTTATGGACACAAAAGTGGTTTTAGCATTTAAGGCTATGATTGATTGATGTACATGATAAGAGGGGGCAGTCATTTGGATGAGCCCACATGCATTATCCTCCAGCGGATCCCATTCATTTTACCGAAGTATAAAAGCTAACACTCAATGCCATTCAAATGTAATGCAAGTTTAGACTTTCAAAGTTATATTCTTGCTTCACACACATTTTACTCTTCCACCCCCAAAGCCAGCCCCCTTTTATATTTGAGGCTCACTTTAGAAGCTCCCCCACACTCAAAATTACTTCTCCAACTGACTTGATCGTCGGAGTGCGCGTGGCCAACTCCATCCTTCCCGGAGAAGGCCACGTGTGACTAATGGTTTGTCCAAGTGTACAAAAATCTAGTTTGCGTTGACGTGTGAGGCATTGGGATCTGTTGACCACATCATTGGTACGTTTTTTGAGGTCAACACAATCTAATGTCATTCGATTTACAACTCTTCACATTTTCATGTCATTCCACGATGAATTCAAGAAATTTACATATTATATGCATAATCTAATGTCCAAATAACATTATTTGGAAAATTCCCTAACAAACACAAGACCATCAAATTGAAGCAGAATTAAAGTAATCCATTCCATCATATTTATTGCTTTTGAATATACATCAATATTCTGACTGGGTGAAAGTCCTTTAAATTCAACATCAGAATCCCAAGTGAAATCTAATGCATAAGAAACATGCAACCAAGAAGCACAAATACAAGTGATGACTCCAACTTTCAACTCCTCATTTTTCTTTATTCCAAATTTTGACAGAGAAGATCATGACTATATGAAGATTAGAATAAAGACGCTTTTGAAGGAGGAAGCTTATACATGGTTCTTAAGGAAGGCACTGTACAAGACTAAAGAGAAACTTGTCGATGAGGAAAAAGAGAAGATTGAAGGAAAGTATGGAAGAACTCAGAAAATTTCAAATGGCACAGACGAAGTTTTGATCTCCAAAAGGCGTTTATTCTTTTTTGAATTTGACCTTGCAAAATAAGGAAAAATACGAGCCTTTATTGGGGTACAGGTTGAACAAGCCCATTCCACATTTTTTGCAGCCTATTTTTATACTATTTTCATTGGCTAACCAACCCAGTGGTTGAACTGGTTCTTCGGTTTACCAGTCACACTGGACAGGTAGAACTGGGTTTGTAACGTTTGTACTTTTATGATATTTGTTACTAGTGTGTTAAAAGAATTCATTCCAAATTTATTTTGATCTAAATCAATATATTCTGACCAGTCTCATGAATGTGTCAAGAGTTCAACTAGTTCTAGCTTACAAAAAAAAAAAAGGGAACATATCGTGGCAGGTTGAGAATTTTAAAATAATTTGAAAATGATATTTTTTTTATCAAAATTAAACTGAGTAAAAAAAATTAAGTTAGTATATGCTATACGTGCAGTTCTTGTCAGTTTCTAAACACCAATAACATGCCTTTCATAAATAAGTCAAGAAATTTCTTTCTATAATCAATCCTAATGCTTGATTAATAATTTTGAGACATCAAGCAGATCTCAACTCATTTGGCGAGTTCCAAGATAGTGCTGGGTCCAACCTTCTTTACATTATTCAGTAGGAGTACTTACTCCAAAAACTCAACAGCAAAGTTTGAGCTTTCGAATTGTTCGACATCCACAAGCAAGGTATAATTCCATTGTCAAATCTGTCTAGTCATGCAGGTGTGAAATTTTTAGTGAAGGTAGATCAGCACAAATACGCCCATTGTTATTGAGGGAACGATTGATTGAATTAGGAAAAATAGAAAATCCTGGCTATTTATCACTTTGATCACTTACAACTGTCAACAGTTCCAAATGTCATAAACTCTTTAATGCAGGTATTATAAACATAATATCTATTGTTTTCTAATTATCTGATGTACATCTCTCAAACTTGATCCGAAAGAGAAATGTTTATATATTTGATTCTAGCACAGGTAAGAGTGGTGCACTGTCCCAAGTCTATAGATAGAAGTGCTGGAACTGACTTCACAATTGATTTAAGTATGTTTTCGTTGAATGACATGATAGCGAAATTATGCAAGCTATTTGAAGATTGATTAATTGTATCAAGAATAAATCAAGCGAACACTGCCCTCACTAGTCATGCACAAGGCAAGCTGGAGCACCCTCAAACATCTAAGGGAACTGTTTCTTAAGCAATCCAATCTGGATCTTGTTATGCAATTAATTAAATACTACAGGGTATATACGCAAATGATATACCAACTATGAAGTGGTGAATTCAGTTACATTACCAGCAAAGAGAAAGGAAAGATCTCTCTCATCAATTGGTGGTCGATACACCCATAGTATATATCGGTAGAAATGACTGGAAGAAGATCAAATTCAGTTGCAAGGAAAGAGTCAAGAGATTCCAGTTCCAACATAGAGAAACTGCTTAAAAAAGATGAAGACTCCTTGGAGGATCATCCTGAGAACTTTAGCTTACCCGAGACTTCGAACAACTTCTTTCAGAAAAAACAGCAAGAACTCTTATCTAGTCTCACAACACCTGATAGTGGAAAAGAAACTGGAAGAAATGCCTCATAATTAGGATCTGCTGCTAAACCAAAGGCATACCAAGATAATGGAGGAATTGCCTGTAAAACGAAAAAGCAAAAAAACTTGGTCATAAACAAATACTTCAAGGCTGGAAGAACAGCAGTGACTTTAGGGATGGCAAAAAAGCTCGTCGGCTCGAGCTCGACTCGGAAAAAGCTCGAGCCGGGCCCTGCTCGGGCTCGTCATCGGCCCGTGACTAAATAATATATAAGAAAAAAAATTAATTTTTTTAAGTGTATTTTTTTATATATTAATATTTAGTTATTATTTATAACATGTATAAATTGCACAAAATTTAAATACATTATAAAAAATTATAGATTTAAAACGATTTTTTTAAAAAAAATACGAGCCAACTCGGCCCGCTAAGGCTTGAGCTGAAAGCTCGGGCCGAACCTTATTTTTTTGGCTGAGCTTTTGTTCGGGTCGGCTCGTGCCCAAAAAAGCTCGATTTTGCTCGGGCCGAGCCCGAGCTATGAGTTTTGGCTCGTGGCTCGGCTCGACTTGTTGACATGACTAAGTGGCTGTGCCCCTCCAGATTGATTAAAACCTAAAAATTGCACAATTTCCGCTAGAAAAAGGCTCAGAATACTTGGGTATTTAGGATCTCACACTTGGCTGTGCTTGATACGACCATTACTAGGTGAAAGGAAAATCAGCCATATTTGGTTCCAGATGGTGGTTGCGGCCAACCAGGATGGTTATTTACTCTTGCCTCAGATTTCTACCTGAGAATAAAGGATGGGAGCACACCCGAGCCTTTTTATACAAAATACCTGACGCGAAAATTTTAACTAAAAAGCAAAAATGAGGTTAAAATAAATTTGAGGGAAAAAAAAGGTCTGTATACCTACAAGTGCAATATTTGGTGACACGAGGATATATAGACCTTAACACCACAACATTATTGAACATTTTGTGAGTTTAAAGGCAGTGTTGGGGCTGACCTTTGTTAGATTATTTAGAAAAGTTTATGTTGGAGTTGTAACACTTTTGTTGTCACTCAACAAATGTTTTTTGTTTTCCATTTAGTCACATGTTGTTTGGTTTATGTCTAACTCATGTAATGGTGTAAAGTCAGACAAGTTAGTGTATTATACATGTTAGTATGGTATGTGTAAGAGTAGTATGGTAGTTGATAGAATAGTTAGTAGAAAATATATTTGACTATGTGTACAAGTTTGGCTATATATACGGTCGAGATGTATGAAAAATGTAGAAGGAAATGTTCAAAACTATGTGTACAAGTTTGGCTATATATAGAGAGCCGAGATGTATGAAAATATAGAAGGAAATGGTGAATGAAATGGTGAATGATATTGGAATCTTCTTTCCTTCTCCTCTGTGAGTTCTTAAAAACCAACAAAGTATATGTTTATACTTTGTTCATATCCGATTACTTCAATAACCGGTATATAGCAATATATTTTTGTTCCTCCTTCACATCCTCTCGATCTATAAAACTATGTCTCAATATGAGAGCTCTAAAAGAGCTTTTGATTCATAAAATTCTAACATGGTATTAGAGCTCTATTGATCTTTGAAAAAGGACCAGGAGCTGTAAAATGAAGAAGAACAAGGGCTAAGAAAAATAGAGAAAATTCGTTGTTGTGAGATTGATGAAAGCTCTTCATGGAACTGATTATCAAATGCAGTGAATAAGTCTGAGACTCAAAGACTAATTTCTCAAACTGAAGAAACTGGTAATGATGAAGAATAATAGGAGTTGTCATGGGCTGATGAAAAACAGAGAAAATTTGATGCAAAATGATGCTGTGAATGGTGAAAAAATTCAGTATGCTTGCAAGATTTCAGAGCTGAAAAAACTGATATTTGAAGATCAAAACTGAAAAACTGATCCTTAGCTATAAAAATCGAAGAAAACAGCCGATGAAGGAGCCGTAAAAAATGTGAAAAGAAAAAGGTGTGAATCCGGTATGCATTGAAAAAAACTGTCAAAACCAGTAAGCATTAAGCAAAATCGGTAAGCATATTGCAAATACGGTTAGCTTAGTGTAAATCCGGTAAATTCGGTATTTTATCTCAAAATCAGTAAGCTCCTTGTCAATCCGGTAAGTTTTTACAAATCGGTAAGCCTTGTCAATCCGGAAAACTTTTACAAAACCGGTAAGCTCTGTCAATCTGGTAAGCTCTTACAAAACTGGTAAGCTAGTATTAAATCCGATAAGTTATGTGCAATACCCGTAAGCTCAGTGTAAATCAGGTAAGTTCAAAAATCTCAGCAGCAGCTTCATCAAATCAACGAGAAATCAGAAGTAAAGATGCAAATGAAAAGTTGCTTTGTATGTGGTTGATCCTAGGCTAAAAGAGTTGACAACTACGATAGAGAGTTACAACCAAGAGAGCCGGATCAAATGGAAAACAAAGGACCTCAAGCTTGCAGTCAAAAAAATAAATAAATAAATAAACAGCTTGAAATATAACGTAGAATTTTTAAATGGTTACAACAAAATGTCAAGGAGGAGTGTTNTGTATTATATAAGTTAGTATGATATGTGTAAGAGTAGTATGGTAGTTGATAGAATAGTTGGTAGAAAATATCTTTGACTATGTGTACAAATTTGGCTATATAGAGAGAGCCGAATGTATGAAAATGTACAAGAAAATGTTGAATGAAATGATGAATGATATTAGAATCTTCATTCCTTCTCCTCTGTAAGGTCTTAGAAACCACCATAGTATATGTTTATACGTTGTTCATATCCGGTTATTTCAATAACCGGTATATAGCAACATGTTTTTGTTCCTCCTTCACATCCTCTCGATCTATGAAACTATGTCTCAATATCAGAGCTCTAAAAGAGCTTTTGAATCATAAAATTCCAACAGTTTCCTCCAAAATTTCTTCAGAACCTTCCAAATATGTTTTTATGACTTCTATACAGACTCGAAGCCACAGCCAAAACATTAAGTTGGGGACTTAAGCTACCAAAAAATTAGCTTGGGAACCTGGTCGCTATATTTCCAAAAGGTTGGAATCCATGCAGTAATTTTCCTAGGTAAATTCAATTTATATTTAAATCCATGTGTTGATGGCCCCAAGGGATGGCATAAGGTGGCCATCATGTGATAGGCATTACTAAGGAAAGACATATAGAGTTCATATAGTTGCATTATTTGAGCAAAAGTATTCTTCTCTAGAAATCGTATGTATTTATTTTTTTGGATAAGGTAAGTGTTAAATATCCAAAGTATGAAAGTAAAGTACAAGATCATAGGGGCTTACCCCAGAAAAAGGCTAGAAATATATGCTTCCTAACACAAAAAGAATAGCCTAGATTAGTGTTAATAACCTAGCCACAACAATAAAAAATATCCACAAAAAAACCCCATGAGTGTTGGAACCATCTATTCTCATCAGATGGAACCAAGCCCCTACATAAATCCACTCGTGCACAAACAGAAAAAACAATGTCCCGAATAACAATAGACTAATGTTTAGGAGCCTCACCATGGGTTCTAGCGTTATGCTCACACCAAATTGCATAAATTGAAGCCACAAACATCAAAAGAATAACAATGTAGCACATTGATCTCCCACGCCACTACTCCATCCAAGAGAGAGTTTATGTCCAACTCCGCAATACCCAAGGCAAGTTACATTTATCGTGCATAGCATGCCAAACGCGATGATCCAAATTGTCCACCGAACAACCACACAGCACACAACGCATAGACTCAACAAACCAAAACGAAGAAGCTTTATCTGTGTATAGAGGCCACCTTGGATTACTAGCCAAAGGATAAATGCATGACGGGGAATACACTTAGGGAATTATACAACATAATGCCACGTCACCCTAGGGCAGCGAAGTCGGAGAGACTCTCAAGCACTCCGAATAAAGAAGACTCCGTGCACATTATCCACCCATCGCAAGACATCCTCTCTAGTACTATCCAGCCGAAAAGTATCTAGCGTACCTTGCATCAAATTGAAGCAGAATAAAAATTGAGCTTCTCCATCCGATTTATTGCTTCTGAATGTACATGAATATTCTGAATAAATAAAATTTTCTTTAATTTCAGCCTATGAATCCAAACTAAATTCTAATGCATAAAATGCCACCAAGAAAGACAAATAAAATGGCGAATCCAACTTTCAACTCCTCAATTTCCATTATGTCAAATTTTGACGGAGAAGATTACGACTATTTGAAGATTAGAATAAAGATGGTTTTAAAGGAGGAAGCCCTATGAACGGTTCTTGAAGAGGGCACTGTACAAGACTAAAGAGACAATCTTGGCCACGAGGAAAAAAAGAAGCTTGAAGTGAAGTATGCAAGCGCACTCAGCAAAATTCAAATGGCACATATGAAGTTACTCTAAAAGGTGTTTTCAATTATTTTTGAAGGTGACTCTGCAAAATAAAGAAAACCATGAGCCTTTCTTGGGTACAGGTTGGACAATCCCGTTCCGCTATCTTTGCTGCCAGTTATTATACTATATTTATTGACTAACCAACCGTTGTTGAACTGGTTCTATGGTTCCCCAGTCAAATTGGCCCGGTAGAACTGGTTTTGATAACATTTGTATTCATATGATATTCCTTATCAACGTATTAAAAGAATTCATCTCTGATTTTTATACTCTAAATTTATATATTTTGACATGTCTCATGAATGTGTCAAGCTTTCAAATTATAAAACATGTCGCGCAATTTTGTGAATTTCAAAGTAAACAGAAATTGTACTGTTTTTTTATCGAAATTCAAGTGAGCAAAAAGAATAAGTTAGTTTGTCCTACACATGCAATACTCGTGCATTTATAAATATCAATAACATGCCTTTCATAAATAAGTCAAGAAATTTCTTTCCATAATCAATCTTTAAACTTGGTTAAAACCTAAAAATTGCACAATTTCCGCTAGAAAAAAGGCTCAGAATACTTGGGCATTTAGGATCTCACACCTGGCTGTGCTTGATATGACCATTACTAAAGGTGAAAGGAGAATCAGCCATTTTTGGTTCAATTTGGTGGTTGCAGACAACCAGGGTGGTGATTCACTCTTGCCTCAGATTTGTGCGAGTTACCTGAGAATAAAGGATGGGGGAACGCTCATGTCTTTTTATACAAAAGACTCGACGCAAAAATTTAAACTAAAAAGTGAAAATGAGGTTGAAATTAATCTGAAGGGAAAAAAAGGTCTGCATACCTTCATGTGCAATGAGCGTGTTTCATAACATCTATAAGTCACTTCATCAATATTGGTGACACGAGGATAGGCCTTAACTCTACAATTTTCTTGAACATTTTGTGAGTGAAAAGGTAGTGTTGGGGTTGACTTTTGTCAGTTTATTTAGAAACATTTTCTCCAAAATTTCTTCAGAACCTTCCAAATAT
>CAIGRP010084621.1:0-11217 GCA_903798385.1 Fraxinus cuspidata
TGAAATCAATTTTTATCTAAATTCCGTATATTATATTGTTTTTCAATTCTAGCTACATATAAACTCAATTGAGTATTTCAACTATAAATACTGTAAGACTTCTCATTATTTCACCATAGAAAATAAAGATAGTCATAATAGAGAGAGACAGAGAGTAAAAATAATTGAAAAACTCTTAAGTACAAGATTTTATTCAACCTTTCAAAATCAAGATAAAATACTTTTGTACAGGTTATTTGTTTTACCCAGGTTTTTCCAAGGCCATCAAGTTCAATGAGGGAACCAGTAAGAAAAATAGGATGTTCAAAGTAATAGGATCCAATTCTCGAAGAACTTACGTATGAGATAATCCTATGTCCTAATGCTTCTTCCGATAAGGAATCCAACCATTCTCTTATTGTATCATGAAGTGTATAAGGGAAAAATCTTAATTTGATTGCTCCATCGAATACTTTGAAAATCATGATTTTGGTAGATATCAAAGAAGCATGAGACATGATTATGTAGATTCTCATAGACTTTCCATAAAAAGATAATCCATTCAGAAATAGTAGAAAAATGGTTATCCTCAATTGAAAGTTCAATTGCCTAAATACAGAATATACAATGCTTGACTAGTTTGGTGCCAACATGTAGTGTGATGAATTGCCCGAGCAGTAAGTCATCTTCATCAACTTCAACTGGTTGTTCAATTTGTGTCAGTTGCAAAGCCATGTTTTATTCTGCCATGAGATTCTCTTGTTGTTACTTAATTCTCTTTTTGAAAGTGTGTTTGATTTTAGAATCAAATGGTACTAGATCATTGTTTGTCGAACTTGCATGCATGGAAACCCAAAAAGAAAGACAAGAACGATAGTTTAAATAAAAACAAGAATTAATTAATAAAAACTAAAGCAAATAAAATAGTCATCGACAACGGTGCAAAAAACTTGTTCATGTGATTTTGCCGGTGTACGGATCAGGACAAGTAGTCTAACGGATTTTTAAGTTCAAGTATCATCATGTAGAGACTACTATTTAATGTAAATTTTTAAATAACCTAACTTCAATTAAAATTAAAATGCTAGCAAATTATCAATTCAAAATATGTCTTGTATTATGAGATTAAGTAGTTAGGATTTTCAATTTCACATAGATTGTTTAACATTCATCTAATTTCAATTCATTCAACCATTTTTTATATGTGACAACGATTGAATTAACATGTTATAGCTAATGATCTCTTTCAAGTAAAGCTAATTTTATTCATATGCTTAAATTTACTATATCTCTATGTAAATTCATATACATATGAATTCTTTAATCTACAAGAATTCTATATAGATTGTATAGTTTATAATTATCTCTCGATATTTTATCATACCTATGTTATTTATTGTACGAGTTAGAATCATGCATCATATATGGGTCCAATGCTATCCTAAATCAATCAATTGGTGATCAATTAATTTGACACATTAAACACACAATAAATAATTAACACATTAAAGTGGCATGAAGTCTTGAAATTAAAAAAAATTAAAACTCTAAGTTACATCATCATCATAACATAAAAAATGTTTAGTTACTCATAATGTCGAAATATAACAAATAAAGGTTAAAAGACGTAATTAGGTTTAATTACAATAAACAAGATAAAAAACATTCAGAACTTCGCCATACGAATTCTCACAATTGTCATTCGTTTCCTTCCTTATGTATTGTGAATCTCTTGATAAATTGATGACCGTACTTGATTAATTCCAAAAATTCTTGTACAAATATAAATGGATTTTACCAAAAAAATCTACTATTTCTTCTTCTTATATGTTGTCTACTTCTTCTTGATATCTCATTTCCTTACCATAAATTTGCTGCTGGCTTTTTTATGTTTTCAAAAAGGAATCTTCTGACAATCAAATTATATTCAATTCCAATCTCTATATTTTAACTATGTCAATAATTTAATTGCACCAACAATCACCAATCTTTCGAAACAAGCATTTTAGCCCTTACATCCATTAATTGTAAGCATCAATCCTCGTTTGTTTCAATTCATGCCCTTCAATTTCTAAAACGTGGAATTTGATCCTCGGAGCTATAGATTTTATTCAATTTCGTCCTTCTTGATCAATATTTGCTCTGATCTTGAGTTTTATCCTCACGCAATCTAAAACACAAATAATTAAGTATCAAATTCACAATAGAGCTAACAAAAGCCACTTTTGGTGACTTATATAAGTGTAAATTTCACACTTATCAAAGAGCCCACCTCGAAACTTATGAAGCATTTCTCATACCCATTGATATACATCCATCATTAAAGGAATCATTTTTCTTTTCAATAGAAGAGGTGTGAAACATTCCAAAGGGAGCCCACCTCGAAACCTACGAATTAGAAATCATTCCCTCGACATAGATGGACCATTAACCATGCAAGAAAGAATTTGTCACTTTGAAATGAGAGGTGTGAAACATTCCAAAGGTATCCCACCTCGAAACCTATGAAGCAAATCTCTTTTTTCTATTAAACATAAAAATTATCATCAAAACTAAGGCTTCAATTGCCTAATTAACAAAGGCATCAAGACCTGTATGATTCATAAATTTTATTATGAGGGTCCGAGGCTATACAATTACTTAATCGACATCCAAGTTCACCATGATTACTTAAACATGTTAGGTCAAATTAATGAAGACGAGGTGTTATTAAACATGTGACAAGGTAGCAACACTGGAAAGAAAGATAACATGCATACATCGAAAATTTAGAAAAAATAACACTTGGAAGAAATAAAATTCATTAATCAAAATGATTACAAAAGAAAAAGCTAAAGCATGGGCAATCACTACATCTGCCACAACCACTGTTTTAGCTTGGCCCTCTTTATCAGCTTAAGCTTCATCCTCATTACCAACCATTGCCTGTTCTACCTTTAAGAATTTAATTTCCTTTTTTTGAGCCTCCACTTGCTCCTTCAGCTTATCTTTCTCTTTATTGGAGGCCTCCAAAGCCTTAGCGCGCTGGTAGTCCTTTGATTGGTCAAAGCGGCCACCTAGCACTCATTATCATACATTTCTTTCTTCAAATGGCTCACTTTGAACTCTGCCGAGTCCAACTTTACTTCCACCTCTGTCCTTTTTAATTCAACATTTTCGATAGCAACCTTAGCCCTTTTAAATTATTCCTCCTAGCTAGCAGAGGCTTTAACCTTGTCTACTAGCTCTTTATTATGGTTCTATAGATGGCAGAGGAGATCTTGGGCAGCCAAGTCCATCTCCAAGTGCTCGGGTTGTGCAAACGTTACACGTCTGTAAGAGGTCATCGGCATCACAGAAGAATATGTGGTTCTACTACCTCTTTGTCCAATACTTATAATGAACATTCGCAGTAGCAACCATCTCTGGCTAAAGCATAATGGTCACCTCTTCCATGAGGTCCTCAATATTGTCCCCAGAAAGTTCTTTGCCTTGCCCACTCTCGATAAATTTACATATTTCTTCTATCTAGATAGAGGTGGCCTCCTCAGTCGAAGTCGAGGTTAAAACTATAGTGAAGGCATTGATATTCTTTTTAGGCTTGCAAGGAAGAGGCAGATGAAAAGGGAAAATAACTCTAATAGGAATGGAGGGGTAATGACCCTTATTGGAATGCAAGGCAAGTTAATCATCACTTGGAACAATCGAGAAGGAGCTAGAAAACAGTCATCAAGAAATCCACGGGAGCGAAGGCAGCTGAGGCACATGCTGGAGGAGTTGGAAAAGATTCCAATTCAATTATCTTGTTGGTGTATAATTATTGTGCAATAGCTTTTTGACACTTGTATAGGTTTGTTAGGATGTGGTGTATATATATCTGTAATTTGCTCTCCATTTTAACAATGTAATATATCAGTGAGAAATGAAAATTGATGCTCATCAGTTGAGTTAGTTCCTCCATTCTTCTTTCATTTTATCCTCAAAATTTGCCTGGTGTTTTTCTCCATTTCTTGCAGCGAGTCAAGCTGGTTTATCTCTTAATTCATTAAGTTTTATCACATTTTCTTATATGGTATCAGAGCCATGATGGCTAAAAATGAAGACAATAGTGACAACAGTAATGCAAATCAAAATCAAATGCTTCCTCAAAACTCAAACTCAAATCCAAATCGGGTTCACATGATCCATCTCTTCCTAACAGTCCATATTTCATTGGAGCTAATGAAAACTCAGGAGCATTATTGGTCACTTAAATCCTGGACTCTACTAATTACCATTCTTGGGCAAGGTCCATGAGAAGATATCTTAGAATTAAAAATAAAATGGGCTTCATTGATGGGGGCATCTGTGAACCAATTGACGTAGATGGCCCTTTGATAGAGCATTGGCTTCGTTGCAATGACATTGTTATTACCTGGATGCAAAACACAATGTCCGTTGACATTAAGGCAAGTACTCTGTATACAGAAATGGCTCATCAACTGTGGTTGGAGTTAGAACAACGTCTTGCCTACCAAAATGCTCATAGAATATATGAGGTCAAGCAAGGCATTATAGCACTGAAGCAGGGGAAAGATACAGTTAGTACTTATTTTTCGAAATTGGAAATATTGTTGGATGAACTGATGAATTATGAATCTATTCCCAATTGCACGTACTTGTGGAGGTTTAAAAGCAATTGTTGACAATCAAGAAAGAGATCGGGTAATGAAGTTTCTTACGAGGCTCGATAATTTTTACAAAGGTATCAAGGCACAAATTATGCTGATAAAGCCATTCTAAGGTTGAATGAGGTGTACTATATAATTCAATAAGAAGAAAAGAGATGGGATATCTCTGTTGTTGTGCCTGCAACTGAAGGAATGGCCTTAATGACAAGAAAAATTCTAAAGGAAGTCAGGGATCTCAGAAGAGGTATTACTGCACTTTCTGCCAAATCCCTGGCCACTCGTTGGAATGATGTTTCAAGGCATACATTGCAAGATGCCAGGGCACACCATAAATAGTTGTTACAAAATCAATAGATATCCACCAGGCCACAAGCTTCATGGAAGGACACAGGCTAATTTCGTTTCCACAAACTATAATACCTCTTCTCTAGAGCCTATATAGGAGCAGATTGATGATAGGAGCCAAGTCAGTTTAACTCAAGAACAATATGCTCGGCTGATGGCCTTGTTGAAACCACAAACCAATGAATCCTATGCGCTCACTTCAAAACACATAGAAACATGTAAAATTTCTGGTACTTGTATGAGTTTTTCAGCTTACAACATAAAAGATAAAGCTAATTTTGTCACACCTTGGGTTATGGATACCAGAGCTATGGATCATATAGTCTGTTCAACTTCGTTTCTCACAACTATCCAATCTCTAATTTCCCAATATGTTACTCTACCTAATGGTGACACAACAATGGCTACTTATATATGGAATGTTAGACTCACAAGTGACTTAATTCTTCATGATGTGCCATGTGTACCATCCTTTTTCTTTTAACCTGATTTCTACCAGAAAACTTACTCAAATATCCAAGTGTTGTCTCATATTTTACCTCTGATTTATGTTATGTGCAAGATCTTTTAACTTGGAGGACAATTGACCTAGGTGAAGAGAGACAAGGCTTGTATCATTTGGTGCAAAGAGAGGTCTCTTCTACCAGCGTAATTAAGGATCTACCAAATTTTGTCAACAAAACTATTCAGTCATCTTCTAGCATTCCAGTAAACAAGATTTTGATCTATAGCATTTCAGACTAGGTCATCCTTCAGATTTTAGATTGTACTCGACCAATTTGCCCCATGATTCTATAGCAAGACATACAAAAATTCCTTGTTCTATCCGCCCCTTAGCAAAACTGCACAAATTGCCTTTCAATATTAGCCAAAGTACGTTAGAAAATAGCTTTGATTTAATCCATTATGATTTGTAGGGACCTTGTACTGACTTTGCTTATGATGGATCAAAATATTTTCTCACAATTGTGGATGATTACAGCCGTTGCACTTAGGTTTACTTGTTGAAATTAAAATTTGATGCTTCTGTTAATTTGCAAACCTTTTATGCCATGATTGAAACATATTTTCATTCTAAGATTATGGTCATCATAATAGATAATAGAGGGGAGTTTAATTTTAAATGGTTCTACTCTGAAAGAGGGACAATACATCAGACAACTTGCGTAGAAACTCTCCAACAGAATGCCATTGTTGAAAGGAAGCACCAACACATTTTAAATGTAGCTAGAGTATTACGGTTTCAGAGTGNAGATAATAGAGGGGAGTTTAATTTTAAATGGTTCTACTCTGAAAGAGGGACAATACATCAGACAACTTGCGTAGAAACTCTCCAACAGAATGCCATTGTTGAAAGGAAGCACCAACACATTTTAAATGTAGCTAGAGTATTACGGTTTCAGAGTGGGTTGCCTATGTTGTATTGGAATGATTGTGTTCTAATAGCCGTTTTTCTGATAAACAGAACACCAACCCCCACTCTCAATAACAAAACACCATTTGAAGTTCTTTTTAAAGCTAAACCTTGCTATTTTAATCTTAGGGTGTTTGGTTGCCTAGCTTTTGCTACAACGCTGGCACACAATAGGCATAAATTTAATTTAAGAGCAAGAAAATACGTGTTCTTAGGGTATCCATTTGGAACCAAATGTTATAAATTGCTGGACTTAGAAACCAACAAAATTTTCATGTCAAGGAATGTGGTCTTTCATGAGCACATATTTCGCTACAAAGAACTCTGTGCTAAGGCTAATAATCATCTGTCAAATCCTACTTATAAGTTACCAAGTCCCACTGACTTAGTCTTTCCCCAACCAAGCAATATTAATCAATTATTCTGGTATTTCTGATTCTCAACGACAACTTGAACCAGAACAGAGATCAAATCAAAATATAGAGCTATTGGAGACCAATGAACCTCCTATTATTTTTGAGTCATCGCCCAATATTCCATAAAATTCCCATATGCTACGAAGGTCTAACAGAAATAGAAAAGCTCCAGCCTATCTGTAGGACTTCATTTGCCAGCAAGCATCCTCACTCGCTCATTCTCAAGGATCCAACGAGTGGAAAGGTGCTGTAACTTCAGGTAGTTCATTTCCCCTATCTGCAACACTGTCAGATCACAAAATTTCTAACAATCACAAAGCCTTTTTTCCATCTACACTTGCACAATCAAAACCTAATACTTACCAAGAAGCTATCAGGGATGCCAAGTGGTGTGAAGCAATACGGGCTGAAATAGATGCTCTTGAGTTAAATCAAACTTGGACTGTAACAGATTTGCTACTTAGAAATGAACCTATAGGGTATAGATGGGTTTACAAAGTGAAGTTCAATGCTGATGGAACGGTGGAAAGGTACAAAGCGAGGCTGGTGGCGAAAGGATACAAACAGCTGGAAAGAATTGACTACCATGAGACATTCTCACATGTGGCAAAGCTAGTGACAGTTAGACCATTGTTTGTAGTGGCAGCAATAAGAAATTGGTACCTGCATCAGTTTGACGTGAATAATGTGTTCTTACATGGAGACTTGGAGAAAGAGGTCTATATGAAAATGTCCCCTGGTTATCGTGTTGATGAGACTTCGAAAGTTTGCAAGCTAAATAAAAGTTTGTATGGTTTAAAGTAGGCATCTAGGCAATGGTACTCAAAATTGTCTATTTTCATCAATGATCAAGGAATCCAAGGCTGATTATAGCTTGTTCACAAAGACCACATGAGACTCATTTACAGCCATAATAGTTTATGTGGACAACATAATAATAGCTGGGAATGATGTGAAGGTTGTGAACTCACTTAAAATCTCACTTGATGATAAATTTAAAATTAAGGATTTAGGGAACTTGAAGTATTTCCTTAGGATATAAGTGGCTCGATCAGCAAAAGGGATTTAAATTTGCTAAAAGAAATATGCATTGGATATCTTGGCTAACTCAGGAACAATTGGAGTAACTTCAGCCAAGATATCACTTGATCAAAACACCAAATTGTCCAAAGGTGATGGGAAGATACTTTCTGATCCTGCATTGTACAGAGGGTTGGTAGGAAGGTTGCTCTATTTAGAAATCACTAGGCTTGATATATCATATTCAGTAAAATTGCCAAGTCAATGTATGCAAACACCCAGAGTACCGCATCTGAATGCTGCATATAAGGTGCTTAGGTACATCAAACGGTCACCAGGCCAAAGGTTATTATTTTCTCCATCCTCTGATATGCAGATTAAGGCATATAGTGATTCTAATTGGGGGGGCATGTCCAGATTCTTGAAGGTCAATAACCGAATATTGTGTGTTTATTGGTCCATCTTTAGTGTCTTGGAGATCCAAGAAACAAAGCACAGTTTCAAAATCCTTAGCAAAGGTGGAGTACAGGGCAATGGCTACAGCTTGTTGTGAATTAACATAGCTAAAATATATTCTTGATGATCTGTAGGTACCTCACCCACAGCCAGCTGAGTTGTTTGGTGATAATCAAGCAGCCTTGCACATAACTACTAATCTGGTGTTTCAAGAGAGAACGAAACACATTGAGTTGGATTGTCATTTGGTACGTAAGAAAATACAAGAAATAAACATTATTACAAAGCACGTTAGAATAGGTTCTCATTGCAGATATACTAACTAAACCTCTTTGTTCTGAAGCCTTCTATTCGTATTTGTCCAAGATAGGAGTAGAAAATATCTATTCTCCATCTTGAGGGGGGCTATTGGAATGCAAGGCAAGTTAATCATCAGCTGGAACAATCAAGGAGGAGCTAGAAAACAGTCATCAAGAAATGCACGGGAGTGAAGGCAGCTGAGGCACATGCTGGAGGAGTTAGAAAAGATTCCAATTTAGTTATCTTGTTGGTGTATAATTAGTGTGCAATAGCCTTTTGACACTTATATATGCTTGTTAGGATGTGGTGTGTGTGTGTGTGTGTGTATATATATATATAATTTGCTCTCCATTTTAACAATGTAATATATCAGTGAGAAATAAAAATCGATGCTCATCAGTTAAGTTAATTCCTCCATTCATCTTAGAATTTGCCTTTCTCCCTTTCGTGCCAAGTCAAGCTGGTTTATCTCTTAATTCATTAAGTTTTATCACATTTTCTTATAACCTTTAATGGCAACGATTAGCCCAAATAAATAGATCCAATTCTTTTATTCTTCTTTTTCAGAGGCTTGACTGCCTTACTTTCATCTTTCTTCAATATTGTCAATATGCAACATTTTGCTTTCCTTCTGTAACTGTTCATTTTGCCTCTTTTAAGAAGAGGATGTGGTCGCAAGCCTTATTGATACTGCGTTAAATGGTAGCAAACTCAGGCTTCAATAGATTCTTCTTTAAAAAAAATTTTGCAAAAATATAAAGTTCATGTTTGAGCCATATTCTTTAAAAATTCATTTTTTTTTCAAATTCATTTTCAATAAAATAACTTAACATGCAACTTTAAATTTTTACCTATTTTTTAACCATACATTTATAAAAAAAAACATTTATTATAAAATCTATTTTTACAAAAAAAGAATGGTATTTTATGTGAAAATTACACTGTTGTTGTCAGGTGTAAAGTTTGTTTCTACAAAAATTATGTGATAATTTTGTATTTTAATATTATAAATTAGTTTATTCACTAACAATATCTCTACACTCTCTATCTCTTCTCTCTTAATCACTATATCCTCCCTACCCTTTTCCATATCATCTCTATTTTGGCAATCGACGACGAGCAAAGGCAACGCCAACATTGTGTAGAGGGGCCTCGCTTCGAGGCACCAATGCGCTAATGTTGATCTGCGTGCAACGTGTCTGTTGTAGGTTGGTTGGTGGATGTGACCGTAGTTGTTATAGCAGTGTTTGTTGTGAGTTAGCTGGTAGTTTGTTGTGAATCGGTTGGTGGTCACAACCATCTCTGTTTTTTTTTTGCCTTGGTGTCGCTACAAGGTTGTTGGAGTGGTGTCTTCCATGGGCGATGGGTTTGGCAATTTTATAGTGGGGGTGGTGGTTGTAGTGTGGTGGAGATGGTGGATTGTAATTGTTAGTATAGGCGGTGGTGGGGGCGATGAAGGTGGTGCAGGTAGGTTGTAGAAGGATGGTTTATGATTAATTATTTAGGTGATTGTGACCAATAAAATAATAATTTGTGATCAATAAATAATATCTAACCTAAAAATATATGAGATTGCAATTAAATTTGTAATCTTGATTTACAATTTGTTAAGTTCTAAGAAATTTAAACTGTGACTCACAATTTGTTTACAAGTCACAAGTCATTGTACATAAGTCACAAAACAATGTCCATAAGTCACAAATCAAATAGAATTGGTCACATATAACTAGTTTATGTTCACGGGTTACAATTCACATGTTGCACTTCACGGGTCATAAGTCATATTGTATAAGTCATAGATCAATGTTAGTAGGTCACAAATCAAAATTAGCTAGGAACATATCAGATGTCATGTCTTTGGCATAGATAACAAGTCACAAATTTAAATTCACGTGTCACCGTTCATATGTAATAGCTCACATGTAACATTTCATAGGTCATATGTCATATTGTATAGGTAACAGATCAATGTCCACATGTCACAAATTCAAGAGAATTAGTTACAAGTCATTGGATCAATATCACACGTTACAATTTACAGGTCACATATCATAGTGCATAGGTCGCAGATCCATATCAATAGGTCACGTATCACAGAAAACTGGTCATAAGCTATTAGATTAATATTACAGGTAACAATGGATCTTTTCAATTTCTATCACAATAATTCACAGTTACAGGTCAATGGATCTTTTCAATATCATAGTATACATGCTAATGAAGCTCTTCAATTTTCATCATAGCAAGTCGCGATTGAAGCTTCAACACAATTTCATAAATTCAAAAGTAGAAAGATAGAGAAACAATACAATGTTAATTGCCATCTATTGTGATTTTGAAATCTTTCAAATCGAATTCAAATACATTCGCTAACAATACAATACAGTAACTCTACAATGTTAGCCACCACATTCAAAAATTCTGATCTACTGTGACGATAACTTCCAAGTCATGATCTCAATTGCTCGATTATTTTCAATCAACCAGATTCTGGCGATGGTAATTGAGAATATGATAGATCTCTGTGGCTTTTCTCTTATGTTTAGCATTGAATTTGTATTTTGGAGTGGTAACTGAATGCATGATTTTAGGAATCTAATATATACATATACATACATACATATATATATACACATAT
>CAIGRP010084622.1:0-10817 GCA_903798385.1 Fraxinus cuspidata
GATTTTTTATAGTGGTTTACATACAAATTTTTTTTTGAAATATAACTCTACTATTGTAAGAGTTCACGGTCACACGAATCTCTTGGCTCCATGACTAACTGAGACACAACCTTCGTTCAGATCTTGTGCATCCATTGGGAGATTCCTACTGCACATCCACATAGAGAAGTCTGTGAAGCCCATCGTGTGCTGAACAAGAGAAAGCAGTCAATATCAGACCCAAATAACAGAGAAAATCTCAGATTCAACGAAAGCTTGAGTTTTGGAATTTCTTAATCTGCTTAGACAAGCATTGTATTTTCCAAGTGGGGAGGTTGCCTCAGAGATATGTTACTTTATACATCCATGAATGAGTCACGTCAATAATTTGAAGTTTTCAACACATAGATGATTTATTTTCTAAATATGAGATAAAAGTTTTAAACCTGGATGACCAAAGGGAGTAATTAAAAAAATATAGACATGGATGACCAAAATTAAACAGCATATTCCTAGTTTTTCCTTTTTATCTTAATTTTGATATTTTATCTAGGCATTACAGTTCTGACAAAATGGCTATCAGTTCAACACAAAAATAATCTTCTACTCATAGTAGGTAGGATTTGTCAGTTTTGGACTTTCTTAATCTGCTTAGACAAGCATTGTATTTTCCAAGTGGGGAGGTTGCCTCAGAGATATGTTACTTTATACATCTATGAATAAGTCACTTCAAAAGTTTTAAATAAATATGAGATAAAAGTTTTAAACCTGGATGACCAAAGGGAGTAATTAAAAAAATATAGACATGGATGACCAAAATTAAACAGCATATCCCTAGTTTTTCCTTTTTATCTTGATTTTGATATTTTATCTAGGCATTACAGTTCTGACAAAATGGCTATTAGTTCAACACAAAAATAATCTCCTACTCATAGTAGGTAGGATTTGTCTTCTCCACGAGCCTACAATTTTTGACAATTTAATGCTACCATGTCAGCGGTAGACATGTTTTAGCTAATGGGTAAGGGATCATTTCTATAGTTCAACAATCGAAGTTTACTGCGTATTAGTTTTAAAAATGAACCCTGATATAAATTTATTTCAGTAATCTATTTCTGTTAATATATATGGTACGCACTCATGCGTAGTTTTGGAATTTAGAAACTGATGATGATATTTAGGTAGAATATTGAATCATCCCGTAAAAAAGTTTATATTGTTGTTTAATTCAACATGCTAGCTCTCCGAACGTCGATATGTATACAATTTTCTGGTAGCGAAATTCGAATTCAGGATCAAGTACTATCATGTTAAGCAACATATTCATCTCTCTAAATAGTCTTCATCGGACATTATATAAATGTGTATCTAATTTTAATTAATTAATAATTATTGTCAACAAGTTCATCATATAATATATGGATGTATAACTTATTGTAATGAATTAATAATCATTGTCAACTTGAGTGTAAGCCAAACTACGGTCTTAAAATGCTGTACATTAAAATAGAACTAAATTTAGTTGCCAATATAGACTTTAATCAGTCTAGTCCTTCATAGGAATTCAAAGCAGATGTTCGTTTAGGCGGATCCAAAAGTCACATTCTCCTTCATGACACTATAAAATGAGCATGTTCTATGCTCCATAATACACAAATTAATCAGCCTTAAATAGTGATGAAGACTTCAAGAATTTGCTCCATTCTATGACTTCTCGTGTTTATGTTAAAGTTGTTAGGAAAGAGTAGCATTTCTTACTATTATTGATCATGCCATCCATGACTTCTCTACCATTATGTCTTTTATAAATCGATTATGCTATATGTATATAATGATTTTTTATAGTGGTTTACATACAAACAATTTTCTGGTAGCGAAATTCGATTTCAGGATCAAGTACTATCATGTTAAGCAACATATTCATCTCTCTAAATAGTCTTCATCGGACATTATATAAATCTGTATCTAATTTTAATTAATTAATAATTATTGTCAACAAGTTCATCATATAATATATGGATGTATAACTTATTGTAATGAATTAATAATCATTGTCAACTTGAGTGTAAGCCAAACTACGGTAAATTTAGTTGCCAATATAGACTTTAATCAGTCTAGTCTTTCATCGGAATTCAAACCAGATGTTCGTTTACGCGGATCCAAAAGTCACATTCTCCTTCATGACACTATAAAATGAACATGTTCTATGCTCCATAATACGCAAATTAATCAGCCTTAAATAGTGATGAAGACTTCAAGAATTTGCTCCATTCTATTTGCTTTTCTTATCCTTTTTGCATGTTCATGGACAGTTTCTTGTCATGGACATCACGATTTTCTTCAATGTTTGTCCATTCAATCAAAGAATCACACCTCAATCTCCAACGACATTTATACTCCCAAAAACTCTTCATATTCAACCATCTTAAATTTCTCCATTCAAAACCTTAGATTCGCGTTGGAAACGACACCTAAACCCTTGGTCATTATTACCCCCATGCATGAATCCCAAATTCCGCCCGTATATATTGCGCCAAAGAAAATGACATGCAAATACGGGTTCGAAGTGGAGGCCATGACCTTGAAGGACTTTCTTACACGTCAGAAGTCCCATTTATCATCCTTGATCTTCTCAACTTGCGGGAAATAAATATTGATGTTGAGAAGAAAATTGCGTGGGTTCAGGCTGGTTCAAGACTCGGCGAAGTCTATTATAGGATTGCAGAGAAAAGTCGAACATTAGGGTTTCCTGCTGGTGTTTGCCCTACTGTTGGAGTTGGCGGAGGGTATGGAACATTGATTAGAAAATATGGGCTAGCCGCTGATCATGTTATTGATGCACACATCGTTGACGTGAACGGAAGAATTCTGGACAGAAAATCCATGGGAGAAGATCTATTCTGGGCTATTAGAGGAAGCGGAGGTACAAGTTTTGGAGTCATTATTGCTTGGAAATTAGAGTTGATGGATGTTCCTGAAAAGGTCACTATATTTACAGTTACAAAGACTTTAAAACAAAATGCAACAAATATTGTTCACCGATGGCAATACATCGCACACAAATTCGATAAAGATTTATCTGTTAGAGTCTTTATAACAAAGGGTGAATTCAAGCCAAGATGGCGAGAGAACTATTCAGGCTTCATTTCAATCGTTGTTTCTCGGTGGTGTCGACAGTCCCATATGGAGGAATAATGGATGAAATTTCAGCATCTGCAATTCCCTTTCCGCACAGAGCTGGTAATCTGTTCAAAATTAGTTACAGCGTGTATTGGGATGAAGAAGAGGTATCAAAAAAGCATATAAATTGGATTAGAAGACTTTACAGTCACATGGCTCCTTATGTCTCCATGTCGCCAAGGTCTGCATATATCAACTACAGAGATCTCGATATAGGAGTCAATAACAAGGCCAATGCAAGCTATGCACAAGCAAGCATTTGGGGACGTAAATACTTTAAGAATAATTTTAAAAGATTGGTGCAAGTGAAAACCAAGGTTGATCCATCTAATTTCTTTAGAAATGAGCAAAGTATTCCACCCTTCTACTCGAGGAGGACCAAGAATGGAAAGTAGGATTATTCTACATGTTTATAATAAGTTGCTTGGGTATTGACTTATATTAATGTGATTAAGACAATAAATGTAAACTGTGCCAGCAAAGATTGTATTCATAAATAGTACATTTATTAGTTAAATTCTCCCTTTTTCGGTTAATTTGTGGAGGATAGAGATGTAATTCTTGATCTAAATATGCTTAGGTACAAGTCTTGTTAAAACAACGATTTTTAACCAAATTAGTTTTTATATTTCAATTTAAATATGTTGCTCAGAAATACATTTTCTCATATGACAAGTTCCTAAATTTATTGCTTACCATCAAATAATTTAACATTTCTTTTTTTAAAATTCTTATCCAATTTGAAACGCCCATGAAAGTTTAGTTGCAGATTGGAGTTTTTAGCACGACATCTCCTTGAAAAAAAAAAATTTACTTCATGCATTTTTTTATTCATAGATATTTAGTTTTGGCACTATGCAAGTAAAATTTGTTAGGATCTTATGTTGGTATTATCGTAATTAAATAGATTGTAATTGTCTACTACAGGATTTTTGGCATTCTCCTTGTAATCGGATTGGGATTCCCACACTATATTGAAATTAAAACTTGTTGTTTTGTGTCCCTATAAATAAATTCTTTCACTCAGTATTCTATTTTATCAAAGTTTGAGATAGTCATGTACTATCCTGAATATCCATGGTAGTTTCATCCAATATTAATATTTTTGGGGGTGGGAATGGGGTTTGGGTGTATGAGAGACTCTAATTTTATATAAAATTACAAATTTTCATATAGTGAAATAGCTTTATTCACTGTTCATGATTTTTTTTTTTCGATTTTTAAAAGACTTGTAGAAGCTCAATTACAATTTTTTTTTAACAAACTACACGTGACAACATTTGATTGAAAATTTTAAAATTTCAAAATTTCAAAATAAATAATAATAGATCATACAGGCTACCAACGCAGAACCTGTAACAGATCTATAAACAATTTCCCTGTAGAAGGGGAATAGTTCTTCTTAAAAAGATTTAGAACAAAATTTTTCAAAAACTATTTGTAAATGTAAGCCTTTTTTTAGAAACTTCTAGTATAATCTTGAATTTATATGGCCATTTTTTATTGGATTATTTTGCTTGAACAAGGCCACGTTCTAGTAGTACAGTCCTTTTTCATTGTATACAAGATGGTCAGGTCCACATGGGCCTTGGGAGTGCCAATGCCAGTGCCAGTGTAGCATGCCTCATACAAGAAGGATGGTGTCACATATTAAATAAGGAAATTATGCCACATGCCTGTTTTTTAATAAATATTTAGAATATACTTTTCAATTTTTGTTTAATCATAAATACTGTTATTTTTATAGTAAAATAAAAATGTGAAAACTTAACCAAATCATATAGGCTATTCATTTAGTAGCTAAATTTACTTCAACAAACACATCATTAACAAAACAAATTAATCACAAAATTCTTAAAATGGAGTCCTTTAATCTTCCAATTCAAATATCCACCCTAGATCGTCTCTCTTCTATCTAGAATCACGCACCAAGAAATTATCAAACCCTAATCATCAAATGCCAAACATTTTTTTAAATGAATTTCGAATTGCATACACTGACACATACACCATCATAGAATAAGTTGAATATCAAGGCAAATTATATTGTAGCAAAAATGCAAAATTCAAATCTTTCACCAAAAGGATCTATAGTGATCAATATAGGAAGTTTACGATCATTCAAAGTTGTTTCCTACGTAGTAATGTGACTATTTTTTAACTATTTAGGTAATTATCTACCATCTTCATCCTTTTTTAATTAAATTATGTTTATGGAATGGCATTTAATGGAAAGACGTGAAATGGGATGATTAAAAAATACATCAGCTACAAATTATGATTTTAGTTTTGGAAACTAGTAGTTTTAAACATATTTAATATTCTATCTAGTATTTTTAATTAACATTCTCATGACTGAATTAGTATTTTATATTAGAGTATATATAAACTTTTTCGCGTTATGATTGGAAGCAATATTAAATAATCTAGACCAGTGAACAATAATTGTACAAGATTGAAGGTGTCAAAATATAGCCCCCATTTTCCCCATTATCTCAAATTATAATTTTTGAAATAGTATTTTTTTTGTTTTTTGGGAGAATGTGATATTAAAAAAGAAGTAAAATTTTTTTGTTTTAGGAGTAATATTATTTTATGAAAATTATGAGTTAAAAATAAAGGAGAGAAGAACAAGTTTTCGGGATAATGAAGGCCAAATGAGGGCAATTGGAAGAAATAATAAATAATCCAAACCCGTGCAGTCAAATGAATTATATACCTCAATGATTAAACTACTATTTTGACCAATGATATTCAACGGTCAAATAAACTATTCTTAAGTAGAAATGAGCATGCTCCTTCACGATAGTATAAATTGAACATGGTTATCGGAAGCGTGTATGGTGGTACAAAATCTTATTTAGAAACCAATTTCAACACGATTTTTTACTTATTTTCGACCCACATAAATTGAGAACATCATCATACACTAGGAGAGCAATCTCTACCCTTTTAATACATATTTATATCATCAAATTCATCAAGAAGAAAATGCTAATTCACTAAAATTGCGATAGAATATAAAACCAAAGCAAGTATTGTAGGCCAATTACATCAACAAATTGAAGATTTCAAACTTGAAAACGAAGATCAATATCTTTTGAATTCATTCATGATCCGGATGATGATTTTTCATTATTTTTCTTCTAATTTATACGAAATCATGCTTGGTTATATTCTTTATTGTATTGGATGAAGATGAACCTATTTTTTTTATTTATTTTAATTCAAAATTAGTAGTTTAGTCAATTATTCATTTCTTGTTTAATTTTTTATTCCCATTTCATTATTTAATTACGTAGCTAACAATAAGACAATTAGTTACACAATAAGTCTAGAACGTGACAAGATTAATATATGGACAATAAATATGAGAAATAATAATATCGCGTGTGCAGTTATATAAATAATCTGAAATTTAATGTGTTCTAATAATTTAAATTTGGACTCGAAGTAGAATCGGATCGTTGTTAGAATATATTTAATTTATCTTGAAAAATAAAATTATGTATCATAAGTTTATCGATTGTCAAGAATGCATGAATAAGACTAAATTACATGATCAAGAATTGAAGTAGGTGACAATATGCGAATTCTAAATCCAATACAAATCCAAGTTTTACATAATTCTTAGAGTAATTTAGCATAATTTCAAATCAAATCTTCTTTATGTTACATACTTCAAATTCAATACAAGACTAGCAAACATAAATTAAAATTTATTCTGAGTGAGATAATAACTTTTCTGATTATATATATTACTTGTCAACGATCTCGTTCGTTTGCATGAATTATGGGAACATTTAGTTATAATTTACAAACTCATTTCTCGACTTCACTTTTAGTTATGCTAGATTACTACTAATAAATGAAAATAGCAGCTAAGATGATTACTCAAGTTAGTTTAGAAGGTTTACTGAGTTTAGAAGGTTTACTGTTTTTAACAAGAAAAGTTCCATAAAATAAGTTTAAAAGTCGACTTCTCAAAAAGTGAATAAGCCGTAGTGTTTCACGTCTTAAGGCATTGATACCATATTTCCTAGCTTTATCAAAGGTATCAATATCATCTCCTAAAAGCAGGATATCGTTTTTTTTAAAAAAAAAAATTAAGTGAAATTTTCTGGGTCCTACAGCAAAACTTTGACTGTCTGTAAATTATTCATCATCTTTTTATATTTCTCTTGTTTACTACTTTTGTATGAATAAATACCATGCGGGGAAAATGAAAAGATTTTATTTTAATCCTAACACCGTAAAGCACATAAATACCTTGGTGGGGGTCAAAACAGGGGACATAGATGTCCACTGTCCCCGTATCAACGCTCTCTTTGTGTAGATAGTTTCTCTTGACTGCTACAAAATGTCGAACAAAATGAGAAAAAATTGGGGTTTTAGCTATTGTCAAAATGGCCAACATGTCACTCTTTTCTTCATCAATGATAGTCTCTTATAGAAACAACTAGCGACGGACATTATATTCGAGATTTAAAGGGGTGTACGTGTATGAATCATCATCAAGTTTTAAAGTGAACATTTTAAATCGGTTATTAAATTTATCTCAAACACTCCGGATAGAATGCAAAAAGCTATCCTTGAATATTGTGACTTATGTATAAAACTACACACTAAGTTCTTGGAGCTTCTTTTAGTGGTGGGAAGAATCAAGAAATAAAATTTCGATAGGGCAAAAATAAATATTGATGAAGGCATAAACTACAACTTTCTCTGTAGGGAAAATAAATATTGATAAAGGTGTTGGAAATAAATAATTATGAGAAGAAAGGCTAGACAAAAAATACAAGAATTTCTCTAAAAAGATATTAGTATTCTACGGCTTGACTTCATGAAATATCTCAAGCACAAGGCCTTTTTATAGGTACAAAGGGTCCCCAAATACATTATATAAATTCAAGAGACTAATTAATCACTTTTCCTACATACAAAAAACCATATGGATACATGAATAAAATAAGTACATAAATATTAAATAAGCTAATTCATGTATCAAAATTAATTTCCAACATTTATGAATCAAGTTTTAATTTTCAACCCCCCTTCTTAAACTTAATTCCCTTTTGGTGACTCCAAGCCAAGCACGGAATTTTGCAAAATCATCATTCTTCAATGGTTTGGTAAAAATATCACTTCACATAAACAAGCTCTACTTCTTTGTTCTCAGTGCACTTTCTAATGAAGTGAAATCTCTTATATATATGCTTACTTCGACCGTGGAACATGGGATTTTTACTCAAAGTAATAGCTGAATTGTTATCAACATAAATTGGTATAGCTTCGTTTAGGGCATATGAAGTATCTCCAAAAACTTCTGTAGCCAAATAGCATGACAAACACATGATGTAGCGGAAACATATTCAGCTTCACAAATAGAAAGAGTCACAATGGGCTGCTTATTTGAACACCAAGTGAAAGAGGTGTTGCCCATGAAAAACAAAAATCCAGTGGTAATTTTCCAATCATTAACACTAGCCCAATCACTATCGCTATAATCATGAAGCTTGAAATTTGTAGAAGAAGAATATGCTAAGCCAAAATCAAGTGTACATTTAATGTAGTGAAGTATTCTTTTAGCAGTCTCCATGTGAGTTAAAGTTGATGCCTTCATATAACGGCTAACAAGACCAACAGCATAAAGAATATCGGGTTTTGTACAAGTCAAATATCTCAAACTTCCAACAAGCTTTGTATAGAGAGATGGATCCACTTTCATGCTCTTGTCATATTCTGACATTTTTGTTCCACACCCAATGGGAGTACTCACCGGATTGCAATTTTAAACCTTTTAAGAACTTTCTTTGCATAAGCTTCTTAAAAAATAAAAATGCCATCTCCATTTTGTTTTACCTCAATTCCGAGATAGTAGGACATAAGCCCAATGTCAATCATCTCAAATTTTTGAGCCATCATTTTCTTAAATTCTTCAAACATTTATTTTTCATTGTTACCGGTGAAGATCAAGTTATCAACGTACAAGTACACAATCTCCACATGCATAATTTTTTACATAAAGAGCATACTCATGTTGACATTTGGTGAATCCATGATCTTGAAAATACTTGTCAATCCGACTATACCATGCTCTTGGCGCTTGCTTCAAGTCATATAGTGTCTTCTTCAACTTTAAAACTGTATCTTCACGTTCATTGATAACATAATCCAATGGTTGTTGAACGTACACTTCTTCTTTAAGATATCCATTCAAGAAAGCGGATTTGACGTCCATTTGATAAGTTTTCCACTTATTTTGAGTTGCCAAGGAAATGATTAATTGAATGGTTTCCAAGCGACAACGAGGGCAAAGACCTCATCATATTCAATGCCGTGCTTTTGGCTATAGCATTTGGAAACAAGTCTTGCCTTGTATTTCTTCACTTCTCCTCAAGTATTTTTCTTTACTTCGTATACCCATTTCACGCCAATTGCTTTTTGGCCTTTAGGAAAAGACGCTAGCTCCCATATACCATTCTTTTTTATTGCTCGAATCTTCTCATCCATTGCATACTTTCATTTCTTGTCTTACGTTGCCTCTTCAAATTGTAATGGCTCGGTGTAGACGAAGAGACAAAACAAAGATGGATTATCAACCATTCAGTTTCTTCATAAATCTCTACAAGATTTCTAATACGGCTCGGTCATTCAGAGGGACTGTCACGAGGAGATTAAGGATTAGGAGAATGCGGTGGAGTAGTAGCATTTCACTTGTTTCTTGGCTAGAGTCTCCTTTTTGAAAAGGAAATATCACGTATTCTTCATCTTTTTGAACATTCTAATCACAGGAGCTTCTTTCTTCGAATTCTGCATCTCTACTAATAACAATCTTCCCATTGCAAGGATTGTAAAACTTGTAGTCTTTGGAGCTTGAATCATAGCCGATGAAAACAAACTTCTTACTTTTCTCATCAAGTTTTAATCTATTCTCATCCGGCACATGAATATAGGCAATATAACCAAAAACACGTAAATGGGAAACACTAGATTTCTTACCGCTCCAAGCTTCTTGTAGAAACATGTCATGAACACTTCTTGACTAGGAAAGATTATACAAATACACGGCACATGCAATAGCTTCGGCCCAAAACTCCTTCCGCGTACTCTTACTGTTAAGCATACTACGAACCATGTTGAGGATGGTTCTATTCTTCCGCTCCATGACACCATTTTGTTACGGTCATCTTGGAACTGTGAGGAAATGTCGGATTCCATTGGTCTCACAAAAATTGGTAAAATCCCTAGAAGTGATTTCTCCACCTCGATCGGTCTTTAAAGCTTTGATGGATTTGGCACTCTCATTTTCAACAAAAGTTTTGAATTTTTTGAATGCTCCTAAAACTTCATCTTTCGTCTTCAGAAAATAAACCTAGTTCTTGCGAGAAAAATCATCAATAAATAGCAAGAAATAATTTGCTTTACCATGAGAGAGTGGTTTGATTGGCCCGCACACATCCGCATAAACTAGTTGGAGTGGCTTTGTTTCTCTTGAGGTGGATTTCTTAGGAAAACTTCTTTTAGCTTGCTTGGCAACGAGACATCCTTCACAAAGTTGATTGGGATGATTAATTTTCGGCAACTCATTCACCATTTCTTTATTTGTCAAGTTCTTCAAGCCACCAAAATTCAAATGGCCAAATCTTAAGTGCCAA
>CAIGRP010084624.1:0-20136 GCA_903798385.1 Fraxinus cuspidata
AATAAATCAGAGATCCCGATACGATCAAAAATGGTCTTGGTGGGGCCGTAATTGGTCATACGTGCATGCAAAAAATGGAAAGTAGTATCAGCTTTGGGCCAAGTGCGAATACCTTTTTCACGGATGAACTTCAAGGAAAAAGGGTTCAGAAAGAGAAGATCTTGAGTGTAAGGGAACAATTGGCCCACCGTAGCTTGCCCCACAGAATCAGCATCATTAAATGATGGGCACAAATAAAACTCATGAAGATCAGGTTTGGCTGGCCAAAGGAAGTTCGTATTCACATACGGCCTGGCAAGAAGTTGTTGGAAGCTTTTGAAGTCGAGGGAGTTATCTAAAGAGCTTTGTGAAGTAGCCATTTGCTGTAAGTTATAAACTTCTTGAGAGCTTTTTGGAGTATTTGCAAGTGAGAAAGCAAGAAGATGAACAATGATTTACAATGAGAAGAAACGCAACGATGCAAAACGTAAGTATGATGGCGCGATAAAGTGGCGTGTTCTTTGGTTTATAGGGGTGGCGTGATATTACACTTTTGGGAATATAGAAGGTCACAACCAGACCAAGTAATGATTAGTCGCGGGAGTTCTGAAGGATAAATATGTTATGAAATTAATAATTGATATTAATTTTGCCATATTTGGGGGTAATTGTTGACACTTAAAAATGAGGCCCAATTAAATGGTCTAAAGATGGAAGTCCAGTTAGGAAATTCGAAGGATGGACCAAAACAAGACCATGTAAAGTCCCAAGACAGTACCCAAAACGGAGTCATATAGCGGGGGCACATCATCGTCCAAGCCGGTAAGACGCCCAAGGTCTAGGCTAGCATCATCGCCCAAGCATGCAGGTCACCCAAGATCCGAGCGAGCATAGCGCCTTTATTATTATCATTTAAAGAGATGGTTATTAAAACAGTTCATCCCACGACCCAAGGACCTCAATCATGAGCGGTTAAATGACAGGAATAATAGCAGCAGTTAAGGACGATTTTTAGCAAATTATCCATTATGGAAGGAGTGGGTAATTATAGAACGATGAGCATCAGTTATTGACAAGTCATCTATCATGGAGAAAGTGGATGGTTACTGGGCAATAGAAGAAAGCAGATCAAACCCAACTCTCAAACAGAGAATTATGTAATTTCGTTAATTATCTTTTTTATCGCCAATGACTTTGTAAGTTTAGTGTGCTTGTCCTCCTTGGAGACATTTCGCTTCTTGTAAATTGTAACCTTCATATATAAAGCACCCCTCGTCAGGACTTTGTCTCGAGAAGTTGTTGTTCCTTACACAATCGTCTGAATCTTATCCTATTTGTTAGCGAGGCCTGATTTTCCATGCAAAATAGCCTTTCTTTTAAGTAGGGCAATTTGCAACAAAATGAGTCTCATATCTCTCCAAATTATCCTTCAAATCTCTCTTGATTTTAAATATTCAGTTACAACTAATTCGTTTCACACCTTCATGCAATAAGATGAGTTCTCAAACATAATTGTTACTCATAAATTTTACCTCTTTATGTATGACATCAATCCAATCTTAAAAACTATTTCTATACATGGCTTCATGAAATATGATTGATCATATCTTTTTCCATCAATCCAGATATCCTTATTTTCTTAGAGAAAGGCCATAAAGTCATCCAGAATTTCCTTTCTCCTTTTAATAGTGGATTTCCTTAATGACATTTGTTCTTGAGGTTGTTGAGTTTGTTTTTCTAGAACAATTTCTTGGTTGTGTATAGGAAATTTTGTAATATTGTCTTGATCCGAAATTATTTCTTGAACAAGATCTAGAGCAATAATTTGTTCATGGTCTTGATCATTATCAATTGCAACAGAAGAAATATATACATATTCTTTCTCCAAGACAAAATCATTAACTTTATAACATTATCTCCTCCCTACCCCGCAAAATCTACATCCTCAAGGAATCAGACATTTTTCGTTTAAAAAATGACCTAATAGATGGATCTTTAAAAATTCGTAACCCCTTAATAGTATCTTCACTTGGAACTTTATTGAGAATTTAAATTGCAGTCTTTAATACTTCTTCTTAGAGAGATTCTAGTAAGGTAAAATGATTAAATATACTCCTTACCATGTCTTTAATTATTTTGTTTCATCTTTCGGTAACACCATTCATGCCAGAAGACCCGACATGGTGTACTGTGAGACGATTTCACATTCCTCTAGGAATTTTAGTCAAAGGCCCTGACATTGTTGTCTTGATCCGTCATATATGTCATCCATCACGACTAGATCTGATATGTTTTATTCTTTTGTTGAGTTGATTTTCAACCTCGGCCTTGTATGTTTTGAACATATCCAGTGTTTGTGAGTTCTTATAGATGAGATATAGGTAGTCACATGAGAAAAATTCATCTATGAACATACTAAATTATTGTTAACCATTCTAAGAAGTCGAAAAGAATGGTCCACATATATCTGTATGAATTAGTTCTAGAATGTCCGAAATCCTATTGGCACCTAATCTGCTTATATTTGTTTATTTTCCCTTAATGTAATTGACATAAACACTCAAGTCTGAAAATTTAAGGGAATCAAGAATTCTTTCTCACACAAGATTTTTCATTCTCTTTTGAGATATGTTACCTAATCGCTTGTGCTATAACAAAGCAAAATTCTCATTGGTTAATTTATGTTTAATATCATGCGAATTCACATGCAAGATTTCTTTATAAGTGACAACTGTATTAAGCAGATATAGGTTATCGTAATCGGACAAAGATTTGGTACCCACAATATTTAAATTAAGAAAAATATCAAATTGACTATTTTCAATTGAACAAGAGTAACCGAAATTGTCCAATGTAGGAATAGAAATCAAATTTCGTCTAAAGGACGATACCACAAAATGTCCATTTTAAATTTAAATAATAATAACCAATTTTTAATGATAGCTTAAGGTCCCTATAGGCTCAACTTTGACTGATTTGTCATCCCCCAACATAGATAAATCTTTCAGCATCAATTGACTTTTAGTTGTTCATGTAACCCCACATAGACACATTTATGTGAGTAGTGATACCAAAGTTTATCCACCAAGTGTACTTGATACTAAATTAACCTTAAATTAAACCAAAGTGAGAAGTGTATTTTTCTTTACATGATGTGTGGTATTTACTATAGTCTCTATGTATTCCAAATTTTCACAAAAGTAACAGTCAGATTTATCTTTTTCAGGCTTTTGGCGTTTATATTGAACCAAACTGAATACAATTGTCTTTTTCTTTTATAACTTGTCCGTAGATATACGTGCCAAGTAAGTAATATCAGTTTTATCTTACTTTAATATTTTTTCTTCTTGCACACAATATGAAATGACCTCATTAAGAGTGCACTTTTCCTTTTAACAGTTGTAATTGACTTTAAAATTAGCCAAATTGTGCAAGTATAGAAATCAAAACTAAATGTACGACCAAGTTTTCAGACAACTCAAACTTTAATGATTTTAGTTTTGAAACAAGATGGGACATTTCCATAACCCTTATGTTTTTCTTAACTTTATAGTTTAGTAAAATCAAGTTTGCCATAAGTGAACTAGTTTCGGTCTTATCGCCTTTTGCAAAAGGTTTTTTCAATTTTTTTTAAGAAATTCGTTAGTAGTAGTTACCTCATTGGATGCAGCTTCATTGAATGTTGCTGGAATTCCACGCTTCATGATTATAAGACTTATGCAGCTTGAACGATTCCACTTATCCGAGTCCCTTTTTTATTAGCGGAGCTTTTATTATAATATTAGTGAGTTGTTTAATTATTAATGCAAGGTCTACAATGATGCCGCCAAGAACAATACAATATTCTCTTTTCAACCCTTAAACTTTGGTTTAAGAACGGGAATTGAATTGATTATGGAAAATATTGTAAAAGTAGATGTATTAAGTGAATAGAGGATTTAAACATAATTAACATGTTCACATGAAAATCCACATTGAACAATCAATAATTTCAAATGGTGAACCTCATCACAAGAGATCGAACACAACATTGATATTTAGTTTTTAGACAGAAATACCAACTTGTAAATGGTACTCTTGGTATAGTAATCAAATATTGACAATAAATTCGATCGAACATCAAATCTATTTTTGGACCTACTAAATGTTCAAATAATGAAAAAAAACTTTACAAGTGTCACATATTTATCATCATAGGTGTGTTAAATATTGACCTTCAGTTGGGCCGATGAATATCCATATGAACTACGTACACACAACATTCCTAATTTTTCAAATAAATTAATTTAGGCTAAAGAGGTTACTTTGGTGACATGTTGTTTCGATTAATCTATTTTAGAAAATTAGTAATTCGAAATAAATTTTAGTTCCTGGATTTGAAATTTGATTGCCACCTTAGCCTTAATTCTTTATTTCTTTATTTTTATTTTTAACAAAAAAATTTAAAAAAACAACTTGGCGTTGTAGTGCCCGGAAGTTGGCGCTGCAATGTCGGACAGCGTCCAACGCTGGAATATATTTTGGGCGCTGTAGTTGAAGCACATATTATAAGGGAAAAAAATTGAGTTTCGAGTTTTTCTTTCTCCAACAATGTCACAAATCTAATTTTCTTGTAATTATATGAAAAAAAAATCATGTGGTTCCATAAAATCCTTCTCACAAAAAAACAAGCTGCTGCCATTTATGTTTTTTATTTTCGTGTAGAATCTTTATCCATAATTAGCACAAATTTTTCTCATAAAGCAATCAATTATAATTATACTCAAATTCAAAAATTAAGTCCTAAAAATTAACAAATTTGAAAATACCCAAAATTTTGATATCTAAGGTTTGAAAGTCACATCCCAAAATTTTAAAATTCGAAGTGTAAAATTCAACCTTAAAATTCTTCTTTGAAAAATTCTGAATTGCGAAATTTATGGCTAAAATTCACATTTCAAATCAAAAGATCCCAAAATTTAATATATGAATTTCAATCATAAAATTCTTCCTTAAATTTTAATAGTTTAACACTGAGTTAGCTCTGATACCACTCGTTGAAATTTTATGAAACTTTAAAACCTAATTACTTTATTATCAAGAACATTCATGTCAAATCATAAAAAAATTAATAATACGGAACATATCTTAATTCTTTGGAAATAATTCTTTAATATTTGATCTTGAATCTTAATTATTGGTTCTTTTGGTTCTTGAGTTCTTGATCTTGATTTTGGCTTCTTACTCTATGATCTTAATTGTCTTGTTCTTTGATTTAATTGCTCAAATCCTTCTTGATTCTTTTTTTTTTCAATCATTGTTTTTGATTGTAGATTTTGGATCTTCCTCTTCAATATGTATCATTTTACATTCTTGTATTAATGGGATGACATAAAGAATGAGAAGTTGAATATGAATTGGAGACAATAACCCTATTTATAGTTTTCATTTATATTTGGCTCATCGTCAAATACAACTCTAATGGATCCGATCTCTACACATATAATTCGGCCCACACTTTATTTAGATGCCCTAAATCCAACAATTTAATTATTTATTAGATCACTTTAATTGGGCTCAACTATAAGATAACCTTATACACAATTAATTACGTATGTAGCATGTGATAAATTAATAAACCCAACACTGCATTCTAGAAAAATTTGATCATAGCATTATTTTCTAGAGATATTGTCTGGAGTAAAATCTAAGAGTTCTGAAAATTGCTCGTTATTGTTGAGTAAGTGATTCGATCATTGTCTCTGGTAAGTGATTATACAAAGATGTTGCAACAGTTAACAGCGGATAATTTCACTTTAAAGTATCACGAGTTTTCATCGTTCGATAAATATTCTAGCTTATTGTATCTTGCTACAACATATGGCATGAGAGGGAAGAAAAATGAAAGCAGGATTTATCATTTGCTGCCAAAAGGCAAAAGCTGTGGGTTGAAAACGATTTTGGTGCACTTACAAGTACAGTTGTAAAGGAAATCAAAACGAGGATTTGTGGACCATAAATTTAACTTTATCTTGTATACTGAATCTATAAACAATTCTTTTACTCATTTCAAATTTGGGTCAAGAAAAAGGGATTGATATATGTCTATGATTCATGGCTAAACTGTGAAGTCCACTGAGTGAAAAAAACTTTTTGTAATTATTCATAACAGTAAAAGAGACTGATCTTCAACTATTCTCTAACCCTTTATTTGTTGTCAAAGAAGGAAAAAATTCAAAAAGACAAATCGCTCTCAACCTACTTGACCTCTAATTTGTTCGACGTGTCAAAATGATATCAATTTGATTAGGTCTCAATTGATTACTTGTTACTACCCCGTGGAGAAGAATATCAAGAAGAGAAACAAATTGAAACCTGCAGCTGCTGCCTTTGAAGGGCAGTGCTTTCTTCAATGGAAAATTTGAATCGCTTTTAATCTTTGTGTTGTGTGTGGGGTACTTTGAAGGAGATAGGGTTTATTCAAGTATACTCTCTCTTTCACTAACAACAGGGACGAATCCACGACCGAATTACAAATCATACTAATATGTCAAAAAATAAATAAATAAAATTATTTTCTAAACTAAAATAGTTAAATGGTCCAGGGACTGGACCGGGCACATCCCTGGCTAACAGTATGAACCACGACTTTGCTATAGCAAGAATATAGTGATCAAATACTCTGTTGTAAAAAGAGTTTAGATTAACTAATAATTTATGCAATAATTGGATTATGGGATCAAAATTATTTGTATGCTATTACAATACGAGGATGAAATAAATTAAAAAGTTGATAGTACATGAACCCTCGAAAAAGGCATTTCAAATTGTGATCGTTTTCAGGAGAAATAAATAGAGAAATTGGGAATTTTCTATACCTATATAGTACAATTATGAAAGTGAAATGTGCTATTATTTGCAGCCTTTACCATTCAGTTGCAGTTCCCCATTGCAAAAAGTAGCAAAACTTAACAGGTTGGAAATTTCAATTATCCTAGAGATGATGTTGACCTAAGAGAATTTTTTGGACCATAAGCTATGATACATAAATCTCCTATTAAAGTAATGTTCTTCTCTATAGTTTGAAGAGTCTCGATATACTGTTCTCAATGAATAAGATAAAAAATTTTCACTATTGACATGATAAAAAAAAATTCATTATGGTTTTCTGAAATAATACATTCAAAGAACCGTAACTAAGGTTTTCTATTTTCCTCACATCAACAATTTTAAGTTTTCATCCTGCACACTGCTGCATGCAAGAGATCAATTCTATTAGTTTGAAGTACTCCCCCATAAACTTTTTTATTCTAATACTCAATTACCATAAAGATTTCAGTTTTGAATAACAACTAGATTCCCTGTTGTATGGAATAAATCATACGAGTTTAAATTGCTCATCTTAGCGCTCGTTTGATTAAAATAAATAATAATAAATTTTATCACTTTTTAAATTGGTCAAACTACAAATATCACGGGATATAAAAATTTTATCAACTTTTTAATCACATTTTATAAAATCTACTAAAACTTTTATTAAAATTTTTGCCACACATGCGTTAACGAGATTATCCTTTGAACATAGAACTTTACAATTACTGCACAAATGGGACCCACATATCTTTCCAACAGTCAAAAGTTGGATTAAAATAAAAATTTAGAAGCTCAAAATGAACAATATCTTTAAGGTATTCGAAATTGTTTGAGATCCATGACAATAAAAAAAGGTATATATATGAAGGATTTGCTCGTTATGGCTTTTATAAAGGTGAAAAAGTACGTGAATGCATGACACAATTATCTAGAGATTCTTTGCATGGGGGGAGTAGACAAGGAAGATTTACCCTAATTCTTCAAGAAAAATCATGATCTTATCATTGCTTTCCTGAAATGTACCCAACAAGTTTTTCTCGACTTTTAACGAGAAAAAAGAAAAGGGGATGTTGTAGAAACCAAGTATTATTTGCATGGATGATGGAACCAAAGTATATATATATATATATTAGAAGAGACCTAGGTGGGAAAAAGCTATAGCTTTTGTAGTTTTGATCTCTTCTGCTTGTAGAGAGAATCTGATACCCACATCTTTTTCAACTTTTGTTATCAATCCATGTTTGAATTCAGCATTGACCTATATGTATATGTATATGTTGCTAATTTAGGATTTTGGTCTTCTTCAACATGATTTTTAAGATTCAATGATGAATAGATAAAAATAAATGTTTATAAAATTCCTAATTTAATTACAATTAAAAAAATTATCTACAATAGCAAAAAATGCATTTTCGGAGCCCTAAACAATGGAATTGAGCCGAAACACTTCCACGAGTTTTGTTTGCTGGGCCTTTTCCACTCAAAATAGACACAAACATCTCAAAAAAACAAGTTTCGATCAATCACACTTTTCAATGAACTTTTCTTCTATTTGTATTCCATCAAAATGTGACAAAACTAAAATATTTTTAACATCTGCAACATGGTAACTCGTTGAGAATATCAATGTTAGAACTTGAAGATCATTGCGCTCTAATACCATGTACTCTCTCTACTTCATCTTAAAAGTTATCATTGTTCATAAGAGCAGTCCAAATTATTATTTTCATATTTTATTGTTGATGGATTTACCCTTAGTATTTTTAGTATTAGAGTTTAGATTGTAAACTATTTATTAGCTCGTCACCCCTTTGTTTCTAAATTTTACATTCTACTATAGTATAAGCCATTAAGTTCGAAAATGTTCTTAGTTATGGAATTGGTTTTGATTTTACTACTCTAAAATAATTAAAAACAAACAAACAAAAAATCCAATTTTTTTTAACTTCAACTTGCTTTGATGAAAAGGAAAACATAACTTTCTTTAAATTCAATTATATATTATGAGCTTTTATATATGAGAAAGCATAAAAGGGAGGGCCTCGAATTGTTGTCACTCCTTCGACTAACAAGACGTAGGTCTTATACCTAGGACAATTTACTTCAAAGGCTAAGAAATTCTCTCTTTTCTCAGAGAAGGGAAAAAAAAATTCCGAAGATATTTCTTCTACGCTTCCCAAAATTCGAACTAATCAATAACTATTACTCGGACACTAAAGAAGAGTTCAACAGATGTTAAGATTGACGATGAGAAAACTAATATAATGTTAACATAACACAATTTTGTTTATTGAAAACGAAATCAAGATTTTCCTCAAAATATTCATTTACATTACTTGATCTTCTTCTTGACCAATAGGAATGCCCCTAAAAAGAAAAGAAAGAAAGAAAAAATAGATGAAGGGGGAAGAAAACATAATTGGAGGGTACAAATTCATGAAAGCTGCCAATTTTTTGGAAAAATTTTCTGGCCTGGCGCAAGGATGGCCTTTGGATCAAAACAAGCCTTATTCTCTTGGAATCTTGTCCATTGATTTCCAAAGTGCTGCTTCCACCCTTCTTCGGAATTGTAGTGGGGAAGGTACAACTTGAAATCGAAGCCATTTGTATTGCAGCACCTAATAATTTCTTGATTTTGAGCTATCATTTCTTCGACCGTTAAGCCCCTCGGAAATGGAAAACAAAACCGTAACAATGCTATGATATAAAAGACATCATCCTCCTCTGCCTCTGGTAAAACGATCGACGTCCGATTATCCCACCTAATCACAAACAAACACATATAACAAAATGTACAAACTGAAACGACCCCAACATTGATGTGTATGCACTACCAAAGGGGTAATTTTGTCCTGACAAAAGATTCGGTTAGGTTGAGACCAAACAAATTAGTTGTCACCAGCCACTGGGTTGGCCAGTTAATACCTTTGTCGTCACATAAATAGCAAAACTGACCCTGAAAGCTACGTCACTCCAAATCTCACTTTCTATAAAAAGAGATTGTCAAAAGACTATATTGTCCATGCAGGTGCAGCACTACTTAATCATCCTTAGTTAAGAGTCACGTCTAGACTAATCGAAATCGAAGCAAGTCTACGAGCAACAATATTTCTGTGGTAAAAAATTTATAGTTCGATTGAAATTGTGAAATTAAGGCGGGAAGTGGAAAAACAAGACAGAGTAAATTGTGGTCCCCGCTAAGGAGAAAAAATAACCTAACTTGAAAATCTTAACCACCCGATTTATAATGTTCAGCAAATCGGATCATGCAGTAAGGTGGTCCCACGGGCCCAATTTTAAATAACACGCCACGTTTCTGTGCAAGCGGTTCATGGAGGATCTCCCACTTGGCATCCATGCAACAAATTCAATTGACTAGGGGTTTGTACTTTAACCTTGACAAGTTGGAAAATTATGTAAGGCCAATTAATACTTCTTATGTTCAATTCGTAGTAAATTTGAAAACGGAGAGAATCACCATCGACAATTGTGCATAAAAAATAAAAAATATCTATTATATTTATAAGTAAGACTAAATTTTATTTAAGAAAAAGTCAAATATTCAATGATGTAGTGTGTAGTGGAAAGTATGATTTGATATATTATTAAGGAAGGGTGAATAGCAACTTACTTGGAACGTAGTAAAGGATAGACAAGCATTGGGCCACCAACGCCATGCTTCAAAATATTCTTGAAAACAGCCCCATCAAAATCAGCTATGTCTCTTTTGGATACAAATATATTTAGCCATGGGTGTGGGGCTTCCCATATGCCACTCGCCTTGGCCTCTTCTTCTGCACGCTTGACACGTAGCAGAAATTCCATGTAGCTCACGTCCACCTCGAACCTCAAATCCTTGCAGAAACTTAGCTGTCCAAGCAATCGCTCCACTCTCTATAACGTTAAAACAATATTATTGTCCACGTCGAAAATTCAATTATAAAAAAACAAAGTTATATATTGGGTGGAATGTGGGGACCACTGAACGTCGTCTATAGAAATCTGGATGATGAACAGGTAACATTACTGTTTTATCCCTGAATATAATTTTTCACAGTGGGAAAGTACAGTGTCAATCTCGTAATAAGAACCGGATTCTGCGACCACTTACACACGTTGCTGGTGTCAGAAAATCCAATGGAAGATACATTACGCACCGTCTGGTCACTTTTCAACAACTTCTATTTTTTCTCGAGGTGGCGCCGCCGTGGCTCGGCGTCGGCCTCCTCCACCACCAGTTTCTACTACGTGTAAACTTTTTGACTTTTTCACTGTGGGTGTGGGAATCCTTTTATTCCTTCCTTGTCAACGTCAAACTATGGATCCCTGCTCTTTAAAACCTAGGTCAAAACAATCCCCCCCCTCCAGTTACCTTACGTAATTGGCCACAAAATCCTGCGTCTTTTTCTTCTTAGGCAAATCCTATTTATCCATCCCTTGAGATAAAATTCAATTAAAATTTCAAATTAAAGTGAACAATTAATTTTAACCACATATTTCGTCGAATTCACATCTTTTCAATCACACATTTTAATTTAAATCTCTTTCAAACAAGGATTTATATTGTTATTAAAAAGGCGAGACGAGTTTTTACTTCGATTTTCCATTAAATATTTTTCCATTGTCTAAAAAATATGCATTCGAGTCATGGTACCATATAAAAAAGATACAATTATTTTTCAACTAGTGCTTTAATAGAAAAAAAGTAAAATACCCCCTTTGACTTTTTCTAACAACAATAATCACTTGTAACTTAAAATAATTGACTTACTATGCCAACCGTGGAGCGGCGATCGTCTTTTCTATGATGCAATGCCACCTCAAGGCAGTAAAGTACCGGGCCGGCAGTCCGAGGGATACAAGTTGAGTCAAATGGATGGTTCGCGTCCAGCGGCACGGACGGCCACCCATTTACAGAGTCATCACTGTTCACAAACACAAATCCTTCAACGTAGTCGAACGAGTCACCCTCCGCCTGAGTCACAAGTAACTCAGCATCTCGACTGAACTCGCTGAACTCACTGTATACAACCCTTGTCCACCTCACCTAATCACCATAATGAATGTCCAGATTATGAACGATAATTAAATTAAATATATACGTAAGCATCTTCAAGTTCAACTAACCATATTCGGGGCGGGTTGAAGCAATACCCGAGCCCGAGTAATGATGCCAAATTGGCCTAGCCCGCCAAGAACGCTAAAGAAGAGTTCTGAATTTTGTGTACGGGAACAAACGGTGACGTCGCCTTTTCCGGTGACCACCTCTAATTCCGTTACATTTTCCGTTTGCGGACCGTAGATGAATGTCTGGCCACTAACGCCGGCGTTGGACAGCGTCCCGCCCACCGTCAAACCAAGATAATCCGTCCACGACCGAGGGGCCAGGCCGTGACTCAAAACGCAGCGTTTCAACACCTCCTCCCACAATGCCCCGCCGCAGACGTCAGCGTATGTCCCGGTGGGGGCCACCTCAATTCTGGACTCCATAGATTTCATGTCGACGACGAAGCCACGGTGGGCCATGGACTGCCCGTTGACGGAGTGACCGTTGCCCCTGGCGGCGACGGTCAGATGCTGTAACCGTGACGCTAGCCTTATCACCTTGGCTACGTCCTCCTTATCGGCCGGCTTAATTACAGCCAACGGCTTCAAAGATTGCATGCCGCCGAAGTCTTTACCGGCGGAGCCATTAAACCCATATTCCACGGTTCCCTTTAAATCCATCCCCTTGAAGAGGACCAAAATATCATCTTCTTCTTTGGCTTCCAATTCTTGTATCGAATCCATGTCGTTTTCGGGAACAAATCGCTCTATGAAGGCTATCATCGTCGTTGGTGACATGGGGTTAGAGAAAAACACACAGTAGACTTCTCTGTAAGTATTATGTATTTATAGGTTAGGCAAAAACAGATAGGTATGTTTTTATAGGGGCAATCTGAAGATTTATTAATGGTGGAAATCTTTGCAGATTAGTAGGCTTAAATAGTGGAGTAGTACTATGTAAAATTAAAGCAGGAAAATTGGGTGAAGAATTAAATTTGTCCTAAGAGGGAAAAACCTTTCAATATCCTGTTGACGCTGTGATCCTATCCCCTGCATCTGTCTGCCACTTCCACATATATTATTTCTCGTTTTGGGAAGCTGCTTTACTCTGTAATCGCCCTCACTATATCTTATTATACACTTTACAAATTTTTATGGTAAATTGCATCTAGATCCCAAACTTTTGAAAATTGAGACAATTGTAATCTTAAACCTTTCAAACATCTTCTTCAGGGATCCTTTTTGACGAAATATGTCGTATTAAACATTAAAAGGTCAAATTTTAAATAAAATTATCATTTTACCGTTAATTTTATTTAAATCAAACAAATAAGATAAACTAAAATAAAATGATCATCTTCTTCACTCCCTACTCACTACCATCATCTTCTTCCCAATCTTATCCTTGTCATTTCCATTAATATTCTCTCTCTCCTTGCCCATTCCCACTCTTAAGAAGCTTTACATTCTTAGGGTGGGTGTGAGCCACATTATTTTGGAAGAATGTATTCTGAAATAGTAGATTGATGGAGAATGTGTGGTTGAAAATGAACGAAAAGTTATTGATGTGATAAAAAATATTATTTTATTAAAAAATGTGTGATTGAAAATAAGTAGTAGAATGAGAATATGAATTTTAATGTGTACCAAACAGGGGCTTAAGTTCACAAATAAATTTTCACAGTCTAAGTCATGGCGAATATAGGGTATCATTCCACCTAACATCTAACTATGATGCAATTATTGACTACTTCCGGGCCTAAGAAATCAAACAGGCTAAGTCCTTTGTCCAATTGAAACTTCAAAAGGTTATTTTAGAATTAATCTCATAACTGAGGATGGATGACTTTGAGGAGACTGACTCCGTCGGCTTCAATTCCTTTGAACCCATCGAGGATCTGGAAAAGAATGGTGTCAAGGCAACATTTGAAGCTCAAGTCATCATTGGTTTCTTGAATAAAATGCACTAAAGTTGGCTCTTCCTCCATGCTTACCATGAAAATTGGTGTCTTGGTTCTTTTATTTGAAATCTTGGCATAAGTAGCTTGAACAAGTCCTTCCATGACTTCATTGATCTTCTTTGTTTTTAAACTTGTTATTAGTCCATCTGGAACATATAAAAAAAATTCTTACCTGCCAGCTCTCCATGATCCACCCTCTTAAATAGGCAACCTTCACGCCCCCCAACATGTTACAAATACTGGCATACCTTGAAAGTTTCCGCTCTTGCTCGTGATGGGACAATCGATTTTTCCATCATGGCGGGTCAATAGGTGATTCAGTCTCCTTGGTGGGAATAACGTAGCATGAACTGGTTTAACGAAGAGCCTTCAACTCTACTTCTATCCCAACCTCTCAAAGAGGCTAAAATGCATGTCTTTAGTACATCAGGAACCACCTCATATCATTGTTGACATCATAAACATGTAATAAGTTGATAGCCATATTGGCAACCACATTCGTCTCCACTGAAACAACAATATTTTCATTCTTTCCCTTCTTTGGGTTCTATCGTTGTTGACCCTCTTTCGCTTATAGTGCGTTTGATTGACATTGAAAATATTTCCTAAAAAATGTTTCCCTATTTTGAGAAAAATAAAAACCTACTCCCCCAAAAGAAAATATTTTTCTTAAAAATAAGAAAAATTAGGCATATTTTCAAAAGTTGGAAATATTTTCAATCGAAAAAATAACAATCAAACATTTCAAAGTAGGAATTTGGATGAAAAATTAACATTTCCCATGGAAAATAAATGCAATCAAATATACATTTAATCTTCTTGGCATTTTATGTGTTCTTACGTGTGTTTTTCTTGTGGTTGTGGTAAGTTTTATCATTGACGATGTCAAACTCTTGACCTCGAAAAATAGAAATTATTTTTAAAGTAATCAATCAGTTTTTTGCCGAATTTTAGCAGGATTTTCCCTCTTTTCATGAAGTCCCTTTTTGGTAGAGATTAAAATCAGATTTTAGTAGATTATGATAAAAGTTGATGAGTTGTGTGGTTGAAAAGTTGTACATCTCATGTGTGGTTAAAATTAATTGATAATTTTGACTTAAAATTTTAATTGAATTTTAATCCAAACTAAATAGGGGCGAAATTTTGAGTTTGTTTACGAGTAAAATTTTGTAATGGGAGTTAGATAGAGATTTCGACGTTACTGATATATATATTTTATACACTTATTCGAGATCTAAAATATTGATATTTGATATTCTTTTGACAAAATATATCCCAAATTTTTGTATTTTATGTTATATAGGTAAAATTCAATGGTTGAACGAGGACTTGGAAGAATAAAATAAAATCAAAGAAAAAAGAGCAAAGTCCAAAGTTTGAGTACCAAATTGAAAATATTCAATAGTTGATTTGAACCACAAGACTATACTTTAAAGATTATTATGAGACAATTGGATGAATTAGAACTCAAAAAGGAATAGAATATGATCAAAATATTAAAAAAAATCAATTTTTAATCGCATAAGTGATATTCCAGATTTTTAGCTGAAAAATGAGATCCATTTTTGGCATAGTATACGTCTGAATTGAAAAAAATTTATTTATATCAAAGGCGTAACCCTTTGTGTTAAATTTTCAATGCACTTTGAATTGTCTCAATAATATATCAGGAGAGAAAGTTATGGCCAAAATAGTGCTACTGTACAGAGAAAAAAATTCACGCGCGAATGCAACTTTCCTTATTCGATTAGAAATCTTTTGGAAACTAATTTGGACATGATTTTCAACCAAGTTTCTACTTTTACAAATACCTAACAGCAGAATGCATATTAGAGACATCTCAAATACATCTCATACTCCAATATTCATCAATTATTAGAAAAAAATATAATTTTTGTAAGATAATTGAAGGGGACTTACAAGAATTCAATCAAGTAAATATTCAAACTTGATTTTTGGGCAAAAAAGAGAAGGCGCAAGTGGAGATTCATCAAAACACAATTGAACAGGTTCAAGATTTAAAAATTCATCTTCATCTTCTCAATTTATCAAAAATTCAGGATATGTCTTTTTACTTAAATATGATTTCTTATAATTTCAATATGTTATGCTAGTTATATACACATTGTTAGGATGAGATGAACAGAGATGAACCATTGTTATGATATTTTTAGTTTTTAATAATTATTTTTACTTTAATTTCATTTGATTTGTGGATGTTAATTATCGTTTTTATCGTTCTTTTCTCACCAATTAAATTGTTAGTGGATTTTATTGTTATCGAGAAAGACAATAAGGTTTAAACGTAATATAATAAATATTGTAAGGTTCAATAGAGGATAGAGATATACATCTATGTTTTATATAGTTTCAATAGGTATTCTAACACTTGTTAATATATTTATCATGGTTGCATCTTTCATCGAGAGATAGAATGGTCACATGAGGGGAATATATTTGATCACTATCGAGAAAGACTTTCAATTAAATTAAGAACATTGACAAACATGAATGGTTTCAAATTGTCACTTTAATTGTTACACTAAAAATGGAATAATGAGGGGAATTCAACATCTTAGCAATGCATCTCACATATTTGAAAAATACATTTACCTACTTTCATTAGTTTAATTGATAATTTAGGTAGTAGTATAGAAAAATCACAATTTTTTTTATATTAGGTTAAATTTGTAATTAATTTTAAACACATAGTCCTCGTGGGCTCGACACTCTACTCATCATTATATTACTTGACCATGATCTCATACACTTGCAGGTTTTCAAATGATCAAGTTGTTAGCACTATTGTCAGGGACTATTGTTTTTGATATGTTTAGTTAATTTTAGCTTTAATCTGAATTTTACTATTTTTTTAGTTTAGTTCATTATATTAGAAAAACTTTATAATTCTTCTTGCTTCCTTTTTGAGGTCATTGTATGCGAAGTTTGAGAACCGGTGATATTGCTCAATTTGACTCGGAGATCGAACGAACATTCAACTTTAAAAAAAGACAACAGTTGAAAACACACCAAAAACAGAAAAAGGAAGACGTAACAGTGGAAAGTCCGAGTCAAATAATCATCGGGGCTAATCTGGAAATAACACAACATAATGTGGATGTAGCTAATGAAAATACAAGGCTAATAGGGGAGTATATGGTCTCATCGGTTGTGGAAAGCCAATCTAGCATAGTATATCTAGTGTTTGATCAGGAAAACTTCCACCTGAGGACTGATGTGATCAACATGTTCCAAAACGTCTACAATTCTTTGGGAGAGGTATGGAGAATCTCAACGCTCATATATCAAGATTTTTGAATATTTGTGCAACTATCAAGTATTCAAAGGTGTCCAGTGAAGCAATCTGAGGCTTTTACTATACACATTGAGAGACTTAGTCAGAGAGTTATATACTTTTCTACCTCAAAGCATCACTACATGAAACCAATTGAGTAAAAAATTCCATAGCTAATATTTCCCGCTGAAAAGGATTACAAAGATGGGGGATGACATTACCACATTCCAATAACTGGACTCTGAATGCTATTCAGAGGCTTGAGAAAAATACAAGAGTTTACTCCGCCAATGCCAACAACACGGATTGCAGAAATGGCTTCAGGTGTAATACTTCTGCATTTATCTAAATCCGATAAGTGTGGCTAACGTAGACTCTGTATGAGATAGTTCTATTACAAAAAAAAAATTGCGAATCAAGTCTACCAAATCATAGAGGATCTAACATTCACCAGTGCACTTTGGTCTAGTAAAAGGACGAGTGGAAAGAGAGCGGCTGGGATAGTCATAGTTGATTCTTTGATAACAATTTCAACATAGTTAGCATCATTGGCACAGAAGGTAAATCAAATGAAAGCAGCCCAAACAATGGGATCGAAATACAAATATTGTGGAGAGAACCACGAGAGTGTTGATTGTAATATAAGGTCTCATTTTGTTCAGACAGTGGAGGATGTAAACTACTCTTAGAATTTTCAAAGGCAACAACACAATCCAAATCCTAACACATATTACTTAGGCTAGAGAAATCACCTAAGTTTTCAGTGGAGTAATAACCAGGGTGCTCAAACCGTACCACAGCAAACTACATCGCCAGGTTTTCAGCAGAATGAAAAGAAATCTTCATTAGAAGATATTGTGGCTAAGTTGGCCAAAATATCCACTCAATATATACAAAAAACGGATAAGAGCTTGCAAGTTTTGGGAGCTACCATAAAAAAATTTGGAAAATCAAATTGGACAAATAGAGAAAGCACTTTTAGAGAGACTACTAGAAGCAGCCAAATAACACTAAGACAAATCAAAAACAGGTGGTAATTGCAGTGAAGTTTGTGGAGGAAAAACGTATTGATGCAATAACTACCCATAGTGGAGTTTAACTGCTGACATTAATGTAAAGAGATCTGTTGCTATAAAAGAAAATGTACATATCATGGTTGAGGAGCAATTGTAGGAATCTGAGGAAAAAAAAGTAGAGACAAAAAGAGCATCAGAGGATCCAGAGGTTAAGGAAACTGCTTCTACTAAAGAATTTGTGTCACCACTACCTTTTCCATAAAGACAACAAAAGAGAAAGCTCGATGATCAATTCGAGAAGTTCCTAAAAATGCTAAAAAAAAGCTCTACATGAACATCCCATTCATCAATTCAATTCAACAGATCCCGATGTATGCAAAGTTCCTGAAGGACGTGATATCTAAGGAAAGAAAGCTTCCAAACTGGTAAGAAGTGACATTGACCGATGAGAGTAGTGTAAGGCTGCAAAATAAATTGCCACCAAAATTTAAGGACCCATGGAGTTTCACTTTACCTATTTCACTAGGCAAATGATTTCATTTTAATGTTTTATGTGACAAACTGGGAAGGAGTGACATTGATCGATGAGAGTAGTGAAAGGCTACAAAATAAATTGCTACCAAAGTTTAAGGACTCAGGGAGTTTCACTTTACCTATTTCACTAGGCAAATGATTTCATTTTAATGTTTTATGTGGTACAGATGCAAGTGTGAACTTAATGCCTTTATCTATTTTCAGGAAACTATAAGTTGGAATAGTCAAAGGATCGAATGTGTTGTTACAGCTGATAGATATGAGCATCGGATATCCATCGGGCAAGGTTGAGGACGTGCTCATCAATTTTGGGAAACTAATATTCCCCGTGGACTTCTTTATTATGGACCTCGAAGATGATTACAATATGCCAATTATCTTAGGTCGACCATTTTTAGCAACAAGTCGAATTTTGATTGACATGGAAAATGGTGAGTTGATTGTGAGGGTGGAGGATGCACATGAGATTTTTAAGTTACATAATCCACCCAAGCAACCATTAGTCCTGGAGGAAGCCAAATTTGTTGCTAAAAAAGTTCAACAAGGGTCAAATAAGACAAAAGTTAAACGTCTAGGGAGTTTTGCTCGAGAGGAAAACAAAGAGCTCTAGGTTTGGATAGTAAAAGGAGGATGTAAAACTCAAAATTGCAAGGAGTGTAAGGCTGCAAGACTCCAGCATGAACCATCATGATCAATTTCTCCATACAGTCTCGCTAAAGACTAGAACTTAAGTGCTTGTTGGGAGCAACCCAATTTCCTAACCCTTTTATTTATTTTTTTATTTTCTGTATTGCATTGCATGTAGTGTTATTCTTGATTTATATGTTGCATTAATTATAAGCATGTTTAATTCAGTTTGGGGGGTCATCTTCATTATTTACACTTAGTCTAGTTAATAATTGAGTCAAAGGAGTTTTTTTAATTATTATTTTTTTGAATGTTTTCTTCCCCTCTTGATAAGTACCATGGATATTGACATTGAAAGAAGCTTAGCAAAGTACAAGTTTGGATAACTTGACAAATAACTCCTTAAACATTCAATAGAAAATCTGGGGAGTACCGTTTTCATTTTGTTCCCAATCCCCTTGTATTCTTACTTATAGTTTATAATATTGAGGACAATATCAGTTTAACTTTGTGATGAGAAAAATTTTGAGTTTTTACTTTTCGTGTGTTTTTTAGTGTCTGTGTTTTTGTTTTTCGTTATTTCTTAAGTATATAATAGAAAAATTTAAAAATCGAAAATTTGAAATTTGAAATTAAATAAATAAAACATATTTTCTTTTATTAGGTTGTGTGCTTGTGTGGGTTAGATAGATTGGTCGGCAATGATGATTAAATTTGAGATATGGTATTGATTTATTAACTGTAGATATGTTACATGCTTAAATTGATTGATATCTAACCTTGTGGAACTTTATATTATATGCACACTAGAATTGAGTTTTACATC
>CAIGRP010084627.1:369-15420 GCA_903798385.1 Fraxinus cuspidata
TTGTAGAGGTTTCAATGTGGATAATATAGAAATCAGAATTCTTGTTCAAAAGCTCAAAATATTGAAGATGATATGTGAAGAATATAATGAAGAACAAAATTTTGGGAATAGCAAGCTAAGGAGACGGATATCACGTTTCTACAATTGGAGATGAATTGTGGAATTTAATTGGATTGAAAGGGTATTTGGGTCTTTTCATAGTAGGGATATATTAGACTTTTTATACCTTTTATTTATTGTATTTTTAAATTGAGACCATTTGACCATTAAACATTGAGAAAAAGCTTTTCTTCCAACAACATTGATTGACCATACCTCTTAACAAAGAACCCCAATTCAGAAAATAGCACTAGAATGAAATTTTAAAATAAAATAACCGTTTGCAACCTGCCAGCTGGATTGTCAACTCTTTTTGAGAAGTTCCGATCATATTATTTTGGGAAACATAGCGGTCGGCGATTGTCCGTTTATGGGCACAGCTGATCAGAGATCAACCTTTAAGAAATGGCCAAAAGTATGAGCTGAATGAACAATGCTGATTGTCTTAGCTATAAGGAGAAATTGGAGAGGAAAGAACTTGATTAAAGATATCGGAGAGGACGATGCATTTTCAGTCAATGACAAGTTTAGCAGCAAACTATGCATGGTGAAAAGTCAGTCAAAGTTATAATTTTTAAGAGGAAAAAAAAGTCCCTCTTCGGATTTGAAAAAGTTTATGCAATCCTTAGCTTGCGTTAGAGGGAAAAAAGTCCTCAGGAAAGAACCCGAGTAAAGATATTGGAGAGGACGATGCATTTTTAGTCAATGACAAGTTTAGCAGCAAACTTCGCATGGTGAAAAGTCAGTCAAAGTTATCATGTTTAAGAGGAAAAAAAAAGTGTAGCCAGCAACTTGCATTTTCTCCTTAGCTTCCTTTGTCTAAATTTGTCTGCATGCTGAGAATTTATCTTTCATTCTTAGACATGAAATACCTTTCGTATCCACCAAAAACATATTCGAAAGCTGTATATAAAGATTCATTTGATAAGATGCAATATAATTGTTGTAAAACAAACAAGATACCAGAATCGCTCTAATACCACTCGTTGTATTAATTATGCTCAAAATCTCTGATACCAATTATTGGGAATTCAAGAATCACGTATCGCTTGATACCATTTGATATGAAATCAACTAGTGGATTGAGATATTGAAGTTATATGGCAAAATATGAAGTATTTGATTACAAGGAAAAGAATAAAAGAAGGTAAGAAAATATGACAGAGGAATTAGGAGATTTTATTGCACCAATAATAATGGAGAAATATATAATTGATGATAAAGTTCTAGTAATCTCTTTTCTCACACTTTAAAATTGTAAATTGCACCAATAATAATGGAGAAATATATAATTGACCCTAAAGTTCTAGTAACTTCTTTTCTCGCACTATTCTATTAACGGCAGAGGGGAACATGTAGGTGACGTTTAAACCCTCCTAGTAGAATTGTTGATGAAGTAGGATGCCAACAAATTGAGTCCAAAATTAAAAAACGAAAGAAAAAGCGAAAACTAGGAATAGGTACAGGTAGCACCGCAACGCCACCTTCTGGCGCCCAGGCGCCGAGCGTTCTGCCCAATTTTTTTTTGTTCCAAGTTATTTTCTCCATCCCGAACTCTTCATCAAATCCAATATCAAAATTTCAACTCTCAATGTGCTTTCAAAATAGAACTTCAACTTGAAATAGGACTCCAATAGCATTCCAAACTGAATTTTTCTTGACGTGCACTTCAATTAGAATTCTTCAATTACTTCAATAGGAAATTCGGGTCACACCCAAATTCTAAAAATCTCCATCTTGACATGAATTCCATTAAGATGAACAAAGCTCCAAAATATTCTCCACTTGGAGAAGAAAATTCATCTGTAAGGAATGAATTGACTCTTCAACAAAACCACTACTCTGCAAAATTATCTTAAATTCCCAAAAAAAATCATAATGATTTTAAAATTCATCAAATTGAATGTAACACACCCCAAAGTAGAATCAAACCCAAATGCTTTTATAGAAGACTCTTTGCTAGATTGTATACCTTCTACTATGCTCAAAGCATGCTCAACAAAATCAGCATCCACACACATTTTGCGTGGCAATTGAATACAATGGCACTGCAAGTAATGGTGGCAAATCAGCATTATCCATATCTCATGAACTCCACAGAGCAGTATTCTTCAAATCCGACTCTTTACGAGATCCTAAAGGTATCATACCAAATTGAATGTCCACCATGGTACTGAACATGTATAACTGAGACATTTTTTGTACGACCCTACAAGATATATAACCGAGACATTTTTTGTCCCTCTAATACAACCTGGGCACGCTTACAAACCTTCAAAACTCCACCTCCACCAAAGAACTCATAACTCTTTGAATCAGGGATAGACAACGAGATGAGATTCTTCCTCAAATTCGAAACGCGTAGAACCTGGCCAAGTATTCTACTTGTCCCATCTAATACCTTCAATCTGACGGTACAAATTCCAGCAACCCGACAATGTGTGTTATCTTCCATAACTACGAAACCTTTGGAATTGATTTCATATGTAGTTAACAAGTCCTTAGTAGGACACATATGAAATACACACGCTGAATCCAGAATCCAAACCTTCTCTGGATTAGACTCGATGTCAGAAATAACCAAGAGATCTCCCTCACTTACAATATTCTCTACGAGGTCTACTTCACCTGAAGTCTCTGATTGCTTTCCATATCGACTTGAAACTAACTTTTCTTTATCTGTAATTTGTAGCAATCTTTCTTTAAGTGCCCATTTTTCTTGCAGAAGTTACAAATCTGATTATTGAACTTAGATTTCGATTTACCCCTTTCAGAACCACCATGAGCAACAATGTCTTCTCCATCTCGGCCTCTAAAACCAGATGCTTTATCTTTTCTTTTGAGAACAAAGCATCATACACCTCCTCAATGGTGAGAGTATCATGACTATACACCGTGTCTCTTAATGAAGAAAATAATGCAGGCAACAAACACAATATGATTAATTCCAAATCATCTTCATCATACTTTACCTCCCAATTTTCTAAATCAACGACAATTTCTTTAAATACAGTCATGTAATCTTCCAATGATCCTCCTTTTGTCATTCAATGAGAGTATAAACGTTGCTCGAGATGCAACTTGCTTGTCAGACTTTTAATCATGCACAATTGCTCCAACTTCAACCATAAAGCAGTTGATGAACCCTCATTCAAAACATCCTGAAGAATGATATTCGATAGATGAAGATGAATGTGAGAAACTGACTTCTTATCCTTCCGTAATTTCTCTTCCGCGGTCAAAGTTGCGGGCATCTTCTCAACTCCCAATAACGCATCATCCAAATCCTGTTGTGCGAGTACCGCACGTATCTTAATCTGCCATAGTGAAAATCCAGTGCTCCAATCTAAAATCGGAATGTCATACTTCATGGAAGCCATCACGAACAAAAAACCTTAAACAAATCAAACATTGCGCTCTTGCGGAACTGTTGGACTTGGCGCTCTGATACCACTTGTTATAAAACAAACAAGATACCAGAATCACTTTGATGTCACTTGTTGTGTTAATTATGCACTGAATCTCTGATACAAATTGTTGGGAATTCAAGGATCACGTATCGTTTGATACTACTTGATATGAAACCAACCACCAGATTGAGATATTGAAGTTATATGACGAAATATGAAGTATTTGATCACAAGTGAAAAAAATATAGTAGAAGAACTAAGAGATTTTTAACGTGGTTATTATTACCTCTTTATATATTAACTAGGATTTCAAGAAAAATTTCTTTTCTCACACTATTCTCATATTATAAAATTGTATAGAAAAGTCTAATATATTATAGAGAACATGTAGGGGACGTCCAAACCTTCTTAGTAGAGTTGTTGATGAAGTAAAATGTCAAAAAATCGAGTCTAAAACGAAAAATGAGAGAAAAAAGCGAAAAATCGGAACATGTACAGGTGGCGCCGCAGCGCCGAGCGTTCTGCCCATTTTTTTTGTTCCAAGTTATTTTCTCTATTCCGAACTCTTCTTCAAGTCCAATACCAAGTTTTCAACTCCCAATGTACTTCCAAAATAGAATTTCAACTTAATATAAGATTCCAATAACATTCCAAACTGAGATCATCTTTGACGTGCACTTCAATTAGAATTCCTCAATTACTTCAATTAGGAATTAAGGTCACACCCAAATTCTAACAATAATTTTACATTGGTGGATGATTATTGGGAATTATTTGAGCAATCGCCTTCATCCTCTCTTGCTTTCCGTCGGTATGTGTGTTCCAAAATGAGTAGAATCTACGACGATTGGGAAAGGCGGGTTGGAGCCACGTTAAAGAGAGAGGAACTTCGGGAACTTGCTCGTGCCCACTCCAAGGACCGCCGAAACTGATTTGGTTCTGCTGTGGCGCTGCCGTTCTCTTCTGGTTCATCTTCATCTTCCTCATTCTTTTTTTTTCCTTTATGGTTATTAGATTGGGCCATTACGCCCAGCCCATTTCGTTTTTTTTTGTTTGTAATTGGGTTGGGCATTTGTTTTTGGGCCCAATACTTAATAATATAGGTCTAGCCCATGAGCCCAACCTTTTTTCCTCAACTGAAATTAAAATTGTTGGAGACAAAATCATTTCTTTCACTACAAGTTTTCGACGAGATCTGTCCGGTCGTCTTCTCCTGTTTGCCGGTGAATCCTCACCACCATCGACCGGTTGCCAGCGTGATTTGTGAATGAACGGCTGCAGCTTCTGCTTCGCAACGTTTGCTGCGACACCGTGAGTTTTCTCATTTTTGCCCGTCGTTTTTTTTTGTTTGTTTTGTTTTTGTTTTTGGTGTTATTATCTATTTATGAGTTATGCAATCATGTTTTATCCAAATTTAAGTGTTGTTTCATGTATGATTTATGAATTGAAATTGGGGGAAATTAAAATTGGAATTGGAATTGAATTTGGAATTGGAATTGGATTTAGGGTTTGAAATTGGATTTGGAATTGGGGGAATTGAAATTTTGGATTTATGAATGTTGGCACTTTTCACTTTTACATTACTAACAAAATATAATGACACTACATTCAAACTATTCTATGAAATGTTAGGTGAAACATTGGATGAAAGTTATAAATAATGTGTGGTTAAAAATTAGGTTTGATTAGTTTTTTTAGCAAACAAAAACTTCAACAAACAAGCCCTTAGTAGTTATATGGGCAGTGATAATTAATACTCATTAAGAAGAAATAATGAAAAACTTCTGTATACAGATTACTCCAAAACTATGATGCAAAACATTGTAAGTTTCAAACACGAAAAACATAGTACTTGAAAATATTGAGTAATTTTTAATATTATTTAATTAAATATTAATAAACGATCTCGCTCTTACAATCGCTGATTGTCGACGTTGACCGGTCAACGTCCGTCCGGATTGAATTCCAATGCTGGGTCTGCCACTGCCAGGTACCACAGCCTCAGATCAGTTTCTTCACATTTCAGTTCCAGATTCGGTTCTCTACTTCACTATTAGGATTTCATTCTTCTTTCCATTTCGTTTTAATTTCTTGGTGTAATTTTTTTGTCTCAAATTTCTTTATAAACATGTTTTTGGCGTTTGTTAAGACACTTTCAGAACATTTTCTTATGCTCTCCCTCACGGCTTTGCAGTTTCAATTGAATGTTAGATGTAGGCTTACCTAAGAATCAAGAATCTTAACATGCATAGCTAATTTGCTATTTTAGTTTTAATTAAATTGCACGTAGTATTTTAGTTAATTGAATCTTCAAATATAATTGAGTTTATGCTGATACCTTGTAAGTGTTCCAAAAATATGTAGAAATACACAAAAAATAGCTTGAACTTTAAAGCCCGCATCACGTTTCCTACAATACATTCATGTTTATGTTTGCTATCATTTGAATTTTGATTTAATTCATATGAAACAATCTTGTATCTTTTCCACCTTGTTAAGCTTCAAGATTCTCAGAAAATCCAACAATTCTTCAGCTCCATATAGCAGCAATAGGACATTGAAGTTCCATGCTAAATCTATTTCGTTTAAAGAATTAAAAAATGCAACCTTCGACTTCATCATCCGAACTTGTTCAAACTTACGATGTTGACAACAATCCTCAATTTATCTTGTGAAAGTTTTATCTTGTTGATTAAGGAAGAAAATAATCGAGACATTATTTACTGGACATATTTAGTTCCATCACGTTTGGTAGTGCTTAAAAAGTAAGTTATCCCACTTATAGACCATGTTTAACTCCCTTTGCATCAAAACACTTTATTTTTCATACTTATTTTCAACTGTTTATTCACACAATAAAATATTTTATAAATTTTTCCTCATACTTTAACGACATATTCTCAAAAAAATCAATATTTAAAACATTATCTTTAAGGTGAGTCTTCTAATATATTTCAGTAGATTACCTTGAATAATGTCTGAAATTTTCAGTGGGTTATAAAGTTCTGTTCTTTATGTTTCATTCGCACAGAATGATTTCACTTCCTCAATGGCATGTTTCGTAAAAGAGGAAATTAGTATAAATCACACGAATATGAAGTCATTGAAAAATAGCTGATGCTTTTTAGTATAGAAATATTAAAAAACGTATGAAAATTAGTCGCATGTATGTGGATTTTTTTTTTTTTTTTGAAAGGTAAAAGTTGAACTAATGTATGTGGATTTTGATGATGATTAACATCTATGTTTATCGTCCATCTTCTTTTCACCACCATAATGGCCGTTTCAAATTTTTTGTTTTGAGTGTTGAAGTCTTTCAGCTTCTTGTCCTTTTTGAGTGATGATTACATAAAATCTTTTACTAGTGACATAGTAGAGTGATTAATTTTGCACTTCCGAAATTTACATGTACTGAAATGTACATGTAGAGAAGCATTTAATACTGTTCTGTGTGGTTTTTGCATGTGAACCCCATAAATTCATTTATGCTGTCATTTGAAATCTGCCTTAATTCATGCAACAAACTTGTATCGATCTTTGGCTTTCTGCACCTGTTCCTGTAAGTACATCACAAGCATCTAGAATCCTCAGCAAATCCTACAATTCTTCAGCTTCCTCCAGCTCAAGTATTCAGTTTTATAGTGGAGAAAGTAAAGATGAAAGCCCCTCTATGCCAAGATCTGAAGATGGGATATTACAGTTGCCTTATGCTAATGCTAAGCACATTCCATTCAAAGAATTAAAGAATGCAACCAGAAACTTTCGGCATGACAACATTTTAGGGGAAGGTGGATTTGGTCCTGTTTTTAAGGGATGGATCAATGAGCGCACTCTTACTGCTGCAAAGCCGGGATCTGGAATGACCGTTGCTATCAAAAAGTGGAATCCCAATGGTATGCAAGGGTTCAAGGAATGGTTGGTAGGTTCTTTTTTGCAGTCTTTGTGAGTCTTATGACATAGTTATGTTAAGATTTTCAGTAACCACCCACATTTTGCAGACAGAAGTTAATTATCTGAGCCATTTTCGCCATCCAAACCTGATTAAACTTATTGCTTACTGCACCGAGGGTGACAACCTTCTTTTGGTACATGAGTTCATGCCAAAAGGAAGCCTGGACAATCACTTGTTCAGAAGTAGGTTTCACTTAAATAAAAATAACTTATCATTTGATGCATGGTTGCTTAATATTTTTTCTATTTATGAACAACCCTTAAATATATTACTCCCTTGTCATATTTGTTATTTAATAATCCGTGAAGCATTACCTTTACCTTTATGTTCCGGCTGTATGCCATTTCTTGTACTTGTTTCATATGTATAGATATCCATGACTAACTCTTGGATATAATTTAATATTATATGTTTCATTAGTTCCAGTGAGGATCTCAATCATTTCAATATTTTTAGTAGTTTGCTCCTTTAGTAGACCAATACAGAAAGCCATTACTTGATATAGTTATGGAATGCTTAGCTAATAAATTTCTGGTCGGGGTTTCTAAAGAACACTTTGTGCATCACAACTTTAAATGTACAGGGATTATGGATCCGTTTTTCCTAGTGTTCTAAAAAGCGTGCCTACGTGCTGTCTAGAAACGAGGCGCGGGCGAAACGTCACGCCTTGACAGTAAACGTGAACTTAAGCTGTCAATTGCCAAGTTAACCACTTAATGCTCGACTAGGGATGTCTTAGCGCACATTTTTTTTTCCTTCTTTGAAAAGCCTTTTATTTGACTTTAATTTATTTTTTTCCTGTTTCAAAAGCCTTTTATTTGACTTAGTTTCTAGTTTTTAAATAACTTTATATGTACAAAAGTTAAAAATGACTTTATACGATAAAGAGTTAAATAAGATATAAGTTATGATGCTGTCTATATTACGTAATTATGATTTTGAGACATATCATTTTGTTGAAAACTTCGAAAGTATGAAATTCCTATAAATCTATTAAGTAAAACTTGTCTAGTTGAAACTGTGAAAATAGTCTCGCTTTTGCATTTTGAAAATTTGAAAATTGTATAATTAACTAATTGAAGGAATAATTTAGTAAATATAATATTTTATAATTTTAGATATTTGGTATGTATTATTATTTTAATACTTGAATAATTTTTAGAATGGTTAAAAATTTAAAATAATATTAAAAAATAGAAAACATTTTTTACGCCTATGCCTCACATAAGCTCATAAAACTTGAGGTTTGGTCTCCACACTTAACCACGTTTTACGTTTTTTTTAGAACATTGGCCGTTCCCTTCATTGCAAGTTTTTCAGGAACCATAGTGGTCTTGCTCTTCAAGTTGGCATGTGTAAAAGTTTACTCCACACCAATAATGATTTATAATTGAATCCAAGGGTTTACATGATATAGGATCTTGTGATGATTTTTCAGAAATTTTGAAGCCACATTAGAACATTTATCTAATAACAATGGGTGACATTTGGTAATGGTTTTCTTCCACAGGAGGGCATCAGTGTCTTTCTTGGTCTACTAGAATCAAGGTAGCTGTTGATACTGCTAGAGGCCTTTCTTTCTTGCATGATGCTAAAAACAAAGTGATACATCGAAATTTTCACTCTGCTAACATTCTTTTGGATGAGGTTTGTTCCTTGGATCACTTTTTTTTTTGTCTTTTTTGTCTTGGTTTCACCCAAGGTAGTTGTTTGCATAGGAAAAGTAATATCTTGTTACATTATGGGGCAGGATTTTAATGCCAAGTTGTCCAACTTCCATCTCGCTAGAGATGGGCCACCTGATGATAAGACTCATGTGTCCACTCGAGTTATGGGTACGTGTGGCTATGCTGCACCGGAATACATTGCTACAGGTTTGGCACAACAAAATATTAATTCTCTACTCCTCTTGCACTTCAAAATCATATTATCGTTAATGTAGCCATATTAAACTCCTTGCTGATGAACAGGTCATTTGACGGAAAAGTGCGATGTATATAACTTTGGAGTTGTTTTGCTAGAATTACTATCTGGCCGTCGATTTCTTGAAAGATCTACTGGTAAACAACAGTCGCTAGTGAATTGGGCAAGATCATATTCGTCTAAGAAGAAAAAAGTGTATCGAGTTGTGGACACCAAATTGGAGGGCCAGTACCCTCTGGAAGGGGCAGTTATTGTTTCAAATCTTGCTTTGCAATGCTTAAGTGGTAATCCCAAAAGCAGGCCGTGTATATCAGAGGTTTTAGCCACATTGGAACAACTCTAAGGTTCCAAGAAACAAAAATCAAGATTCTTCTAATTCTGCTGTCAATAATAAAAACATAATCAAATTCTGTATGACACCTTTGAAGTCTCTGTGATTATAGCATGAAAAGTGTTGATGGTTTGGCTTAAAGCTGTGGTACTCGCCAATTTACTTGCAGCTAAACATTATTTTCCTTTTTAAATTTACTTGCATTTACCAATAAAAACCTGAATCAAAATCCGATTTTAGTCCAACACAAAATGCCTCAATTTCACTTGATGGTTTGGCTTAAAGCTGTGGTACTCGCCAATTTGTTCTCCCTCTCGATAAATAAAGTGGGTTACAAACTCGCGTGTTGCACTAGCCCATTCAATTGAATTTGGTGGAATTTTTTTTTTTTTTTAAATTTTATTTCTCACCAAGTTCGTAACGATTTGAATTGTTCAATATATGGTTGATGTAAAAAATTAGATATTAATCGGATTCAGTGTATTGTCTTAAACATTTCACTTGCGTATGTGGGCGACCTCTCTTAATAAAGCTAGTTGGGTTGCGAAAGATATTAATTTTTTTCCTTTTGAATTAACTATGGTGAATATATCTATATAAAATGAAAATATATGACATTTTATAGAATTAAAATATATTTTACAATACTCTCGATGATAATTCATAAAAACATTATTATAATCAATGTTATTTTAGTATTCCTAAACCAGCACAACTATAAAGCATTTTTATTTACCAAACAATCAATCTTAATTTGAAACATACAGCAATTCTCAATCAAAAGTCTTCTAAACACTAAACCGATTCTTTCAGCAAATATTCAGTTTTTATTCAAAAAGTTGCATATTTTCCTCTTTTTGGTGAGTCGACAAGTTACTCGCCCCATTTAACAAACGGACTGACGCATAGAGAATGTTTGGCTAAGCTGAAAAGTTCCCTGCGTTTTCTCCTCAGCTTCCTTTGGGCCCTTCATGTCTACAGGCTGAGAAATTGACTGACCTGTGTAGAGCATGTTTGGCTACGCTGAAAAGTCAGTCAATGGTATTTGAAGTAAATTTGTCGAAATGATATCCTTTTTGAGTGAAAAAAGAAAGTAGCCAGCAATTTCCTGCGTTTTCTCCTCAGCTTCCTTTGGGCCCTTCATGTCTGCATGCTGAGAACTTTTCCCTCTAAAATACATACTAAGCAACATTCATGTTCACTGCATTTAATTGGTTAGAATAAAAAAATAATAAATTTTAACCAACTGAATGTACACACCCACCAAAAGTATATGCAAAATCTGTAAACAAATTCCTCTTATATGGGTGAAGTTTATTGATAATTAAGCACTTATATCTCTTCAAACTGTCTGTAGAAAATGAGTAGAATTTACGACAACTGGGAGAGGCTGGTTGGAGCCACATTAAAGCGAGAGGAGTTTCGGAAACTTGCTCGTGCTTGCAGCCTCAGCTCTACTTCTTCAGAGTTCAGTTCCCCTATTCACGATTATGTTCCAGTAAACCCTGAAGGTGCGTCTCTTATGCTTTTTGTAAATTACAGGCAGGGATATATTAATTATTAGGTTAAGGATAGAAACTAATTTCTTTTATCTGTAGATTAATTGTCCTGTTTTGCAATTTCATTTGCGCCTTCAACTTAGGCTTACTTAAGAATCCCGAATTATCTGTTAAGTTTCTTTAGGGAGATTGAATTGTAATGATTTTTTTTTTTAATTGTGTCTTGTTTGATTTCCTTGCATAATGACTCAAATTTTGATTGGGTTATAACATTCTGTTCTTTATGTTTCATTCGCACCGAATGATTTCACTTCCTCAACGACATGTAATAGGAATATTAGTATAAATCACATGATTATGAAGTTCTTGAAGAATAGCTGATGCCTTATAGTGTTTGAAAAAGTGAAGAAATATTAAAGAACATTTAAAAATTAGTATTAAACCTGCAGAAAGTATTATTAGTGAACATACTTGCATTCCCAGTAAATTGTGGATTTTGATGATGATTAAATCGTGATACTTCTATGTTCTTTCCTCCGCCCTGCTCCTTTTCACCACCAAATTGGCTGTTTCAAATTTTGTGTTTTTGAATGTTGGAGTCTTTCAGTTTCTTCTCTTGAATGAGTGATGATTACATAAAATCTTTTACCAGTGATGGAGTAGTGTGATTGCTTTTGCACTTCTGATATGCACATGTAGAGAAGTATTACGCATGTGAACCCCATAAATTCATGTTTTTGTTTGCTATTACTTGAAATTTGCCTTAATTCATGCAACAAACTTGATTCGATCTTTATCTCTCTGCACCTTTTCCTGTAATACTTCACAAGCATCTAGAATTCTCAGCAAATCCGTCGATTCTTCAGCTTCCTCCAGCTCAAGTATTCCTTCTGATGAAAAGCTGGGATCTGGAATGACCGTTGCAATCAAGCAATGGAATCGCAGTGTTTTTCAAGGGTGCAAGGGATGGTTGGTAGGTTCTTTTATGCAGTCTTTGTGGGTTTTAAGATATAGTTATGCAAAACTTTCAGTAACCCCTCAATATTTTGCAGACAGGGGTGAATTATCTGAGCCATTTTCATCATCCAAACCTGATTAAACTTATTGCTTACTGCACCGAGGGTCACAACCTGCTTTTGGTATATGAGTTCATGCCGAAAGGAAGACTGTACAATCATTTGTTCGGAAGTAGGTTGCACTGAATAACTTCTTATTCAATGCCATGGTTGCTTAACATTTCTGTATACTTATAAGCAGCCTTTAATATCTTTCTCCATTGTCGTATTTGTTATTTAATAATCCATGAAGCATTACCTCAATGTACCGGCTGTATGTCATTTTCTGCACTTGTTTCATACGTGATTGTGAGTAGGATATCCATGATTAACTCTTGGATATAATTTAAAGTGTAATATGTTTTATTTGTTCCAATGAGGATCTCAATCATTTCCATATTTTTTGCACTTTGCTCCTTTAGTAGACCCGTATAGAAAGCCATTGATTGATATAGTTATGGAATTCTTGGCTGATTAATTTCTGGTCATGAAACTTTGTGCATCACAACTTTAAGTGGTTCTTGCTTTCAAGTTGCTCTGTATAAAAAAATTATCCACACTATTAACGATGTATTATTGAATCCACGGGGTTATATTGTATAGGATCTTGTACTGATTCTCCAGAAATTTTGAAGCCACATTAACACAGAGATCTAAAAACTATGGGTGACATTTGGTGTTGATTTTCTTTCACAGGAGGGGATCAGTGTCTTTCTTGGTCTACTAGAATCCGGGCGGCTGTTAATACTGCTAAAGGCCTTTCTTTCTTGCATGAAGCTAACAACCAAGTGATAGATCGAAATTTTAAGTCTGCTAACATTCTTTTGGACGAGGTCTGTTCATTGGATATTATTTTTTGTCTTTTTGTATTGGTTTTCACCTAAGGTATTTGTTTGCATAGAAAAAGTAATAGCCTAGTTACATTATGGGGCAGGACTTCAATGCCAAGTTGTCCGACTTCGGTCTCGCTAGAAATGTGCCACCTGATGACAGGACTCATGTGACCACTCTAATTATGGGTACACATGGCTACGCTGCACCGGAATACATTGCTACAGGTTTGGCACGACAAAATACTTCTCCATTCCTATTGCTATCAATAATGTAGCGATATTAAACTCCTTGCTGATGAACAGGCCACTTGACGAAAAAGTGTGATGTATATGGCTTTGGAGTTGTTTTGCTAGAATTACTATCTGGACGTCATGTTATTGACAGATCTTCTAATGAAGAACAATTTCTGGTGGATTGGGCAAGACCATATTTGTCCAAGGAGAAAGAAGTGCATCGAGTTGTGGACACCAAATTGAGGGGCCAGTACCCTCTGGAAGGAGCAGTTATTGTTTCAAATCTTGCTTTGCAATGCTTAAGTCGTAATCCCAAAAACAGGCCGTGTATGTCAGAGGTTTTAGCCACATTGGAACAACTCTAAGGTTCCAAGAAACAAAAATCAAGATTCTTCTAATTCTACTGTCAGTAATAAAAACATAATTAAAATCTGTATGACCCTTGAAGTTTCTGTGATTATAATCAAGAAAAGTGTTTATGGTGTAAGATTAATAAGTTGGTTTTAGTGATTGGCAATATCTTCCCTTATCATTTCTAGTGAGTTTCTTATGTTAGAAATTTTCGTTATTTGTATGTTGTATATCTTCTGAATCCAATCACATGTTTGATAAGTTGAATCGGACATGACTAACACGACATGTGAGATTTTTGTGTATCCTACACTTGTTCTGGTCTGTCTATCCATTCCGTCGTACTAAACATGCCTTCGAATTTTTTTGACAGGCAAACTTAGCCATTAGCAGGATTGGAATACATGTTTTTAATCTATCACTGCAGCAAGACATGTATCAATTATAGGGTTATGCAGCTAAACATTATTTTCCTTTTTAAAATTTACTTGCATAAAAACCTGAATCAAAATTCGATTTTAGTCTAACACAAAAAGCCTCAATTTCACTTGATGGTTTGACTTAAAGCTGTGGTGCTCGCCAATTTGTTCTCCCCCTCGATAAATAAAGTGGGTTACAAACTTGTGTCCTATGCTGCACCTGCCCATTCGATTGAATTTGGTGGATTTTTTTTTTCTGAAATTTTATTTCTCACGAAGTTTGTAATGATTTGAATTGTTCAATATATGGTTGATGTAAAAAATTAGATATTAATCGGATTCAGCGGATTCAGTGTATTGTCTTAAACATTTCAGTTGCGTATATGGGCGACCTCTCTTAATAAAGCTAGTTCGGTTGCGAAAGATATTAATTTTTTTCCTTTTGAATTAACTATGCTGTATATATCTATATAAAATGAAAATATAAGACAATTTATAGAATTAAAATATATTTTACTATTTTCTCGATGATAATACATAAAAACATAATTATCAATGTCATTTTAGTATTCCTAAACCAGCACAACTATAAATCATTTTTATTTTCCAGACACTCAAATCTTAATTTGAAACATACATCAACTCTCAATCAAAAGTTTTCTAAACACTAAACCGATTCTTTCCGCAAATATTCAGTTTTTATTCAAAAATTGCATATTTTTCTCTTTTCGGTGAGTCAACAAGTTACTTGCCCCTTGATAAGTGTAGTTTTTATACTTATTCGTAGTGCTAAATCATAATAATTTGTTGTCTTTTGAATTAAATTCTACCTAATTTATGTTAAATTATCTTTTGTAGGTTAAACTTTATGTCTAATGAAGAATTGAAGAAAAGATTGCAAAATAACGAAAAAGGGCAAAAATCCAAAGTGCGAGGACTAAATTG
>CAIGRP010084638.1:0-10444 GCA_903798385.1 Fraxinus cuspidata
CGTGACTCGAACCCCTGACCTCCCACACAAATTCCACACTTTTCACCAGTTGGGCACTTTACTTGAATTAATTATTTCTTTCACATATTATATTTATTGTATAAATATCTAACAGTTAGGTGAGACAAGTAATCCGATAAAAGCGGTTAAGATCTTGCACCCCTATTACCGCGTCGTTTGGTAGTAAATGTACAGGGATCATTACTCTGATTATTATGTCCAAACCCATGACCCAACACATTAATTCATGGGCCCACATTCTCACATTGTGATTGTGTGCCAGCTTTTAATTTCTCTACTGAAGAAAATAATCAAATAATTCAAATTTTCAATGAAGTTTTTTGAATCAATAAATAAAGTAATTCACGTAAAATATATCTATAAAAGTAATTTGAAAAACTCCAACCCATTCTAAAAGTGTGTCATTCCCTCTTATCTCATGAAAGGCAATGTCATGAAGATCTACTAAATGGAGGGCAGAGTGGAAGCAGAATGGGAAGAGTCATTGTACCTTACTAATCGATATGACAATGCTTCCTCACGAATGTCAAACATCGTAGCTTAGCTCATCTGGATGACCAAGTTCCAAGAAGGTTTTTGATTCTGTGTTTGGAGATGAAGTCCAATCTGTGTTGAATTGGCTTGGGTAAAAATTTCGAACTCTAAGCAAGGCTGGACAAAATATCAATTCTACCAAAAATCCTTTTATCAAAAGCCTTGTTTTGGGTATAACAAGTCCTATCGACCGTTGATTGACACTTCACACGGTTTGCCTTTAATTGAGCAATTTCATCAATCCGAGAATCTTTGATAACAAGAAAGCACATAAAAGAATTAAGGCAATGTAAGATCATGCCTAAAGGCACATAATGGTCATGAATTCCTCTTGGCATCCCATTTTCATCTTTTAGGTTGATTTGATTGAAATGAAAATTAGATTCATGCACCACGAGAAATATTTCACATCCTTTGACTGTAAAGATAGACTGATAGGTTCGATTGATATTCTAAATTTATTTCATTATATATAAAAAATCAAATAGACTAACACCTAAAAATGTGTGTGAACTTTCAACTTCACAAGAAAAATTCGGTGAACTTGTCAATTTCACCAGTTCATTTTTTAATATTAAGATTTTTTAATTAAATTTTAGAAATCTGAAAAACTCATTTTTCTTAGTTAATGCTCGAACCGATTTTTAAACATCGAAAAAATATACAAAATATATAATCTTATTCTTTTGTGTTCAATTCAACCAAATTTGGTAAAGAATCCCCAACCCATGCCACATTAAATCGTATCAAATACAAAAATATGAGAAATGAGCAATGGATGGTCAAAGCTATAGATAGAAAGTATTTGGTAATTCATTCCAAAAATTCATCCAAATTTGTGCATATGTTGCTTTCAAGTTTTTAAGAGTAGTACACACGCTAAGAAAACGAAATTTGGACCACTTTTATTTTTTATTTATTTTTAATCTTTCTCGAAGTCGTGTAAATTATGTATCACGATGGACCCCAAAAGTAACACTTGTAGCATCTCGACGTAGAATAGATAATTTGACTTTTATGAATTATCATTCAAATTTCTCGATCCCCTAGCAAAGTAAGGGTGATTACTAAAATGAATTTGAGAAAAATATAAACTCAATTTATCTACGTATTTCAATAACTTTTACACAGTTAAACTAGCACTCGTGTCTTGGTCATAAATAATCAATCACAGGTTGGCAAATTGAGACCTATCACGATCCCAGTCAATTGATCTCAACTAAGGTCGAGTTACATAAAGAAAAACTCGTTTTGTATCGATCAATCTATTTTAGTTGCAAGAAATTTCACTGAGGCAACCTCTTCTTCGTAATCAAACCAGGGCAAGGGATATTTATTATTAGAGAAAACTTGCTAACTTAATATTTAGGCTTCGACATAATAAAGTTTGCACTGTCTTTTCGCTCTTAGGCCCTCAACTTATGAAATCGCTTAACCATTACGTTAATTAATTAAAAGTAGTAGTGAAGCATTTGTTAAATCCAAATTATAATTAACAATTTCGTTAGTCAAAATTAAATCCTAATTGAATTGTATTAGGAGTTTATTGAATTATAATCAAAGTCAAAATATGAATTATTGAGTCCTAATTAAAGTCAAAAGAGTTGGGGTTGGTACTGCAGTACTTGAAGGAGTCCAAAATGTCAAAAAAGATCACATATGATCAAGGGAATACAATTAGAAGTCCAAAAAATGTCAAATAGTCGCAAAAGTTATGTTCCAAATTTTCAGTTGCAACTTACAATGCATTTTTCACATAGAAAATTTGAAATTGGACAAGACTATTTTCTAGAATAATTGTAGCCATCTGAGTTAGATTTTCAACGCATTTTGAATCACTTCAATTAGACATCAGGAGAGAAAATTATGATAGAAATACTGACGACTGTTCAGCTACTGCTCGCCTATCGCTGGCTTGGCGCTCAAGCGACGGGTCGACGTCCAGGATTCTATTTTGCTTTAAATACTTAGTTTTTCAATCAATTTTCATATCAAACACTTTTCCCTATATGTATCCTACCCTATGAACATCCAAAAGGTATTGAATCAAATTTATTCAATAGAAATCAATTCTTTGATAATCCAAAGCATTCATTGAGTCCAAGATTCAACCACTACATATTACTTGATCCATAAATTTTTCCAAAACATATTTTGTTGATCAAGCCATATTATTTCATATAAAACCACAAGATCAAAACACACAAGATCTCTTGATCAAACACCAAATCATTTAATCCATCGGAGATAAATCGATACTAGGGATCGGGAGTTGTTACAGAAATACAAATTCAAGAGAACTAAGGTCAGGTACTAGGAGTCGAGATCTGGCGTCAGATGCACGCAATCCAGAAGGGCTAAGGTATCAACCAGAAGTCGGGATTTGTTTTGAAGGAGCACACATCCAGTAGGATCAAGAAAGACTGTAGGAATTGGGGTCAAAAGTTCTACGGGATAGACGGGTTTGGACCGTACTGTAAATTTGTTTCAATATATAGTGAATTACTAACTGACAAAGTGCCTGAAATTTTTACTCAGTTGAGGTTTCTCTGTAATCATCTTTGGTGTTCTTTATTGTTTTAATTATTGATTGTGCTATTCAAATTTAGGATAAATTACTTGTTGGATCTAACCAATTTGAAACAATTAAAAAATGACTTGTTGCTTTTAATTGTGTTATTCCGTAAGTTGGTCTAAATAATTTAAAACTATCAGCATTGATACGGTGGTGCGTATATTCTAATTTAGAATACCATGTGAAACCTTTCTACCTCAGCTATCTCTACTAGATATATACATAACACCACAAGCCAATTTAGCATTTGAACTCTTGGCTACCAATGCCAAAGAGTGGAGGAAAGAAATATCTATATTAAGTTAAAAGTATTTGGAGGTCCACCCATGTTGTTGCTTGAATGTTGAGACACAAATGGTAGTGTAGTGGTCCACACAAATGCCCATCATGGGCTGTGGGCCTCGATGGTCCACTATAGAGAGACATCTTCCAAGAGTGATCCCAATTCACATCACATATTCAAAACTACTTTAACGATATATTATGAAACAAAATAAAAATCTTGTTCACTATGTTTAGAGCCCAAAACTTTTTAAAGGGTTATAAGTTATTTCTAACACTAAAAAATTACTTTTAAAAAGTTATAAGTTATTTCTATTACTAAAAAATTACTTTTGAGCGTGATATAATAATTTTATAAATATACTAGATGATTTTTTTAAGAAAAATTGACCTAAAATAATTTTCTCTAGCAAACCAGAAGTCTACCAAGTGGACCCTGAGTCCAACAACTAATAATACACTTTCAAATATTAGATAGGAACTATTTGCATCAATTAACATCATATTATAAAAAACATTACCATCAGGAAGAACCAAAAGGCCGTCCAAATAAATTTGAAAAATGACAATAAATTCGTAAGAAAAGAAAAAAAAAAATTGCGTACGTGTATATATATATAAATTTCATTGTAAAAACTCGTAAACACAAATCTTAAACGTCGATATAACTTATAAATTCTAGACGCAACCATACTCGATAAAACATGTCAACTACAGGCCAATATCGCAGAGTCAACAATATATATTCTTACTCGTTTGTTTGGTAAGGTAGCATGTCCCGCACTAGACAATTTTAAGATCGAAAAATTAAATTAAAATCATATTCGTTATATTGTCAAATACTTTATACCAAACATTTGCTTCTCATTTTCTATTCTTTTTCAGTATTTAGTAGCTTAATTACCGAAAAGTAGAGCCTGGAGTGTACATAGCAAGATCTGCCCAGCCATTGCCACTATTCCAACTGGTAGTTTCATCATCACCAACCTGCACGTCCAAGAATCCATCTGCAATATTGTTATTTCCACCCTCCAAGTCCAACCTCAATTGTGGATCCACATTTTGGACCGGATCCTGACCTGTGAAGGTACCCGGTTCACAACCCGACACATCCATCTGCAAATTTGTTTCATTTGAGTGGAGCCCATCAAGAAAATTACCAAATCGTCCACTACTAGACCCCAAAAATGAGCTGATATTCCCAAATTGCCCCTGGTAATTATCTGCCTTCAGAGGAAATGTTTCAGTATCCGTTCCACTGACACTAACCAGTGGTACTGGTGAGACAGATGATGCACAGGCGGGTCGTTTGGGGTTGTGGGCAGTGGGAGAAGAGGCGGCAGCGGAGGAGGAAGAGGAAGAGGAGCTCCGCTTGGTGTTCTTCCGGGAGCCGCCACCGACAGGGATGTTTCTAAGCACACCTCCTTTAGTCCAGTACCTCCTACAGCTCTTGCAAAAGTGGCGCGGCTGAGAGAGGTTGTAGTTATTGTAGTAGCAGAATTTGGTGTTTGTAGAATCGCACCTTGGACACTTCAATTGTTCTTGCTCAGGGAATTGTGGCTGTGGCTGTAGCTGTGGCTGTGACTGTTGCTGTGGCTGTCGCCGTGCGTTTATATATGTATATATAGACGGGTCTTGCATTTTACGTAATCTGATTATGGAGTGATCGAGGGCTTTGGAGTGTAATTTCGAGATTCGAAATCAAGAGAAAAAAAAAACTCGATTTACAGATGTAAGATAAGAAGTATGAGACGAATCAAGAGAAAAATGATAGGAAACTGAAGACAATTCAGGTGCAAATTTGATGAAATGATTGAGTTTCAGGTGTGTTTTCCTTTTCCATGGATGAAAAAATTTCAAGAATTAGAGAGAGAGAGAGAGAGAGAGGGAGGGGGGGGGGTAGGAATTTGAACTGTAATTTTCTCCAAGTAAATAATCTCTGCAAGTCCGCGTGGGAAAGACGACTAATAAGACATACAGATATATAGAGAGAGGACGCCTCTCTCTCTCTTTCTCTCTCTATTCTCACTTCACAGCAGCTACGTGGAAATCTTGAGGAAAGGGAAGCGGTAAATTTGCAGCTGTCATCCTCCACTTTTACTTTCTTAAAATTTGTACCCGTAATTTCTAATTGTTGACATCTTAATCATTAACCTCTCGTAAATTAGCATATATCATTTTCAGTGATAATTTTGTCCAAATACCAGTCATTTACGCAAGTGTCCATCGTGTGGAAAAGACACTACTAATTCTCCATCTAATTGGGCAACTAAAAAAATTAATTTTACTTTTACTTTACGATTATTGACATGTGTTCCAATTAATGACTATTTAAATCGAAGTTAATGGCCTACGGAATAATTTGTGACATGAAGGTTTTAAAAATAAAGAGACTAGATGTCAAATTGTTTCTTTGGCCTTAAACATGCAACGATCAGTAGTCAAAATAAAGGGTAATTAGCGCGTGACGTACCCACTTTTCATTGTTATTGTGTAAAACGTTTTTACCTTTTATTTTATTCTTTTTTACATTTTCATCCTTATTTCCACATTTCATTACGCAAAAAGTCTTTTTAATTTATTTTTTTCTATTTAAACAGAAGGTATATTCGTCATTCCACAATTTTTAATTGAAAAAATAGATGAAAACGACATTTTGCGCAACGAAATGTGAAAATAAAGATCAAAATGTCAAAAAATGAAAGGTATGTACGTTTTTCACCATAATAATGAAATGTACGAACGTTATGTATTAATTACCCCGAAATTAATCTAAAAAAACAAGTACAATAATTTCTATAGTTGTTTTATTTTAATATGTTATTAAGCCCCATATGTATTTAACTTAAACTTAATTGGGGTTTGAACTAGGCCGTAATTAATTTTTACTCAACGCATGTGAAGGAAGATAAAAATTAACTTTGATTCTCGAAGTCAATTTGTCAACAAATTCAGTAGAATAAAAATATATATGATATTAATGCAATATAAAAGACTTTTTAAGTTCACTATTTAAAAGTACGATTATTTTCCGATACTAAAATAAAAATTACTCGCAATAGAAGTAAAAGTCAATTGTAAGGTAAAGTTACTTGTAAATGATTAAAATTTTTATTTTATCCATTAAAAACAACAAGTTACTCTAAAATTAATAAATCTACTTTGTTTCTTTTAATATATATATATATATATATACTTAAAATTTATTGGTAAAGTAAACGTTTTAAGTTTAGCCAAACATATATATACTTGTAGCCAAACAAACAAACAGATTTTGACATTCTAATTTCAGTAACTTATAATAAAACTCAAACAAACACTAAGTCCTTGTTTGACAAAGCTTTTGGAGATTATAAGCTCATGCTTCTCATTAAATGTTTGATTTAAAAGTGAAAAAGAATTACGAGTTCAAATTAAATGTATGATTAAAATGAAATTTTACCAACTAAAAAATAATAATAATAATTCAAACAGGTCTAAGTGCTAACAACATTGGAAAAAGCCATTAGCATAGAGAATTTTTTACAGAACTCTTATAGTTGCTTATGTGATCGCAGATAATTGAACTATATTTTTTTCTCTCCATTTTTCGATCAATTTTCACTACGTTTTGTCTGTCAAAGTTTTTGTACTCATAACACGATTGAACAACATTATAGCTTAGCTTGCATGCTTCAAGTCAAGCCAGCCAAGCCAAGTGGGTAAGGGCGAAATCATCCTTAATCAGCAGTAAAAAACTGCAGAAGCCGCCATATAAAATGATGAGGAGCGCCAAGCTCCTAACTAAGCTTACGTTATAACGAAGCAGGGTATTAGTAAGCAGCATCATTGAGATTCTGCAAGTGCAATCCCCGCCGTCCATGTGTGTATGAGCTTACGACATCCGTCAACTTGTTGAATTACCGAGGAGGGTGTCGTAAGATAGGGTTGATTTTAAAGGCCGTCACAACACGTGCCCCCCCCCCCCCCCCCCCCCCCCCCCCCCCCCCCCGCCTCCCCCCCCACCCCCCCCCCCCCCCCCTCAAATCACAAATTGCTTGAGTTGTAACCAGATACTATTATCAACCAAGATGGCCCTAAGCCCCTAACCAAACTAGCTACTCAATTTTTGTAGCACGAGAGTTGTTGCTAAAAAGGAAAAAGAACGTGCTTGATAATGAACGAACAGGAGAACTCGTTTAACAAGACTTCTGTTTTTTGAACAAGAGTTCCAGAGAAAGTTACATTAGTCTTAATTTCTTTAAACGTTCTTCTTATCGAACAAAATACTTTAAAAAATTATTCAACGCGTTCAAAGATAATTTTAGTTTTAGAAGTAACTTTTAACTATTCAAAAGTCACATCAAACTATAAGAGAAGTAGGTAGAATATTCTTTAACATGTATGACATATATAGGGTCTATTTACAGCATTACAAGTTATACATCTCAGATATATTATTGATCCAGTTTTAATTGAATATTGTCATACGTGAAGTGTATTCCTAAAGAGAGGGAGAGTCTTGTGATAGCATAGTTGAGGCTCAACAATGAAAGTTGGTCTCTATGCTCGACTTACTAAATACTAGCTATGAGTTAACTGATATTCAATTCAATTATAAATCATGCACGCGATTTTACTTCAGATTAGTCGATAGTTTAGTTTTACTTCATCATCAGAAAAAGAAAAACGATGGGAACTAGGAGAGTAAGAATGAGCGGCCGAGCTTAAAATTTAAAAGTAGAAATAAAAATTAAATAAATATCTAGCTGAAGTTGAATGTCTTAGGTATGAAGTACTTGAACTAATGACATAATTTGTTTTTGTCTTGACTTAACAAGGAAGAAAATTACAAGCATAATGATGCAAGAATGCGGGGCCATAGAGGGAGTTGGGTCCCACCCACCTGGCCCGTCATCAGCACGCGAGTTTAGTGTGAATCGAAGTGATTTGAGTGAGTGAAGAATGACAAAATGGTGCAGTCACGTCATGTCCAAGCCACGCATGAAACACGGCATCCCCAACAAATTAATGTGAACACAAATACAGAATCTTGAATATAATCATCAATCATGCTACACGTACATGGTCCATGTGATCCTGTACAACTATTATAACCCGATAACCATTTCTTCTAATTGAGAAAGAACGGTGTAAGTTACCTCGTTTTAGAAAATGCACTAAGAACGGTTCATATTTAATAAAACAAATACATATAAGTAAAAGAAAATGTATATTTCGAAGCTTAGAACAATCCACCCATATTCTGTTAGCTAAGTCAACAATAGCAAACAAAACTAGCTCGTGGACCATTTTGTTTTTCTCGCGGCTAACTTCGCCAAATAAGTCATAATATCGACAATACAATCTCGTTATGTGCTAAACTAAGATTAAACGTCAAAGATTTTCAATTGAAGGACAAAAAGTTAATCTTACCTCGTCTGTAGACATAAAGTACAAGAAATATCAAAATATAAGTGAACTACTAAAATTCTCGTATCTTTGATCACATAACATATAGTGTTTGTTAGGTATTAGTTTGAGAATTTACTTAGCCCATATTTGAGCCTCATTTTTTAAAACTCATTTTTAACTATACATCATCTCGATAAAATAATTTGCATATGAATCTAAAACATTTCATACTATTGACCACACATTCTTTAAAAAAATCAGTTTAACAAAATTTATTCTCAAAAAATAGGAGCTGATGGCTAAAATGTTGCTCATTCTTCACAAACATTACTATCTCTTATTTTGTGCCTCTCTCACTCGTTTCTCTACTCTCTCTCCAACAACCGCTGCTGCCACTAGTGGTCAGTAGTACTTCTAGAGTGATGGGGGATGCTCTGCTTGTGATAAAGGGTACGAAGGAAAAGTTGGAAAACTGGCCGAGTGTTGAGAAGTTACGTGTTTTTTCTTATTTTCGAATAAGTCAAAATAATTATTTTGGGATTATTTTTTAACAAAAAAGCGATTTTTTTTTTCAAAAGAAAGCTACACAAGTTTTAGCCCTTGTTTGAGTCCATTTTTATCAAAAATTAAATTTTTCAAAACTCATTTTTCAACTACACATTTTTCAATAAAATAATATTATATGTAAGTTTAAAAAAATCTTAATTTTTAATCGCATATTCTCCAAAAACCACTATTCAAAAACATATTTTACTTTTAAAATAGGGTTCAAACAAGGGCTTAACTAAGCCAATGTTTGACAACCATACTTTGGAGGAAAATAGAACTTTTAATAGTGACTTTAAAGAGAATATGCGATAAAGAAAAAGAAAAAAATTTAAATTTAAGTACAGAATATTTTATTATATGAATGTAATTGAAAATAAGTATGTAGAAAGAAAAAAATTAAAATAATTGTTGTCAAACAAAGACTAAAATATCTCCAACTTTACATAAATTTTCTTACAAAATACTTTCCATATGATTTTTTAAAAGTACCTGATTTTAAGGGTATTTGTCTAATGAGCCCATTCTCAGGCAGGCTAAATCTTTCCAAAAATTCAAATCTTAAAATCACCCCACCCCACCTTACCCCACCTTCCAAAAACTATCCATAAGTTAAAAACTTGAAATCACACCCAATCCATGGATCTATCTACCCCACCCCTACCTTGCAAAAAAAAAAAAAATTCAAAAATTAAAAATATCAACTCACTGACATGGCATCCGTGACTAATTGTGACCAAATTTGTATTCAGTATGACTGTTTGTGACCAAGTCAATCTTAATTGTAACGGTGTGTGATCAAGTCACAACCAGTCACAATTAACACAGAATTGGTCACAATCAGTCACAATAAACACATATTTGGTCACAAATGGCCACCACAAACAAATCCGCTTATACTACGAACAAGCACCACAATCCATCACCAGTCATTACCACAATCACCTCCAATGCACCACCACTATGACCTTCAACTCAAATTTACGACCAACACCATCAAGAAAATCAAGAAGACCAACTTCGATCAAACATAGACAAAATGTGGTATTATACAATTACGAATATGTTACAAAGTATTGCAATAACTCAACA
>CAIGRP010084642.1:0-46023 GCA_903798385.1 Fraxinus cuspidata
CCATTGATTCTCCTCCCAGTACTGACATGTTCCCATCTTGACTTTGCCATAATTGGCTTCGCCTGACCCTTCTGGTGCTTTTCTCCAATCTAGAATTTGGTGATTACTTTGGAATTGGCTTTTGGAATTGATCCTCCTGTGATACATCCCTATCCATCCCTTTCAACTTTTCTACTTGAATCTGCTTTCTGATGGATAAGAGATGATACTGCCTTCTGAGTCTCTTCCATGGTTTGCATCATTTTGACCATGATCTGGGTGAGGCATCGATTGATTTCTCCAACCACGGCAACCTCTGCATCACTGCTTTAATATCTTTCATTTTTTTTCTCATAGCTTCCACTTTACTTCCTATCGTCTTTTGCGCATTGAGATTGATGTGCTCTGGTACCATTTGTTAGGGTTCTAACGGGGAAAAACAAAGAATAAAATATGTATAAGCAAAACTCTTAATTTATGCTGGAAATGATTACAGAAAAGGAAAACAACATATAGTCATTCGAGAGGATTACACTCTCCTAAGCCTCACTTTAACTCACTTAATTCCTGCCTCTACCCTACAGGTTGCCTCTCTATTTATAGATCCTTTCTAACTAATTTTCCCCCCACTTGCTAGCTATAACAGAATTCAGTTGATGTATATTCTTCTCAATTCTTTCGGGCTCTTCTAGAATTGAAGGCCTATCATAGACACATAGTTATCTAACAAAAGCTTTAACTCTCTGTTTTCATCGTAGTTCACCATTTTATTAACTAACTTTCTTTTTTCTTTTGAGATAGTTTTCAAAATCAAAAGGAATAATGATCTTTGGTCATTTGAAGTGTGACATTAATTGTTCTTTCACATCCAAATTTCTTGATTTTGAGAGCACAAACAAGAAAGGACAAAGTGGTTACATTAATATTTTATGAAGAGTTGAAAGGGACAAACTTATAAATCATGGAGAATCCATACAATTCTTGTGACTAGTGAATGTCCCAAATGCATGATGGTGCAATCTAATAAATATTTCCGCCACTATGGGACCCATAAGAGTTGTAGCTTTCAGGGATTGATTGTCCCGCTACAAGTACGTGGTTGATATGAAGAACTCGGACATTTGATTTTACTCAAGTATTTTCATAATACAATTGATAATTAAACCTCAATTTTCTTTCATATTTGCATTTATATGGTTGTATCTGGAGTAAATTATCATTCAAATTTGAAACTCAAAAGTTAGGTGTTCGGAGTATACTTTGAATTAGAAATTTGTTTCTTATTCTACATGTAGTGTGAAGATCTGGCAGGCTAATAGTGAAGAAATTCTGATGTCGTCACAAGCTAATCATGCTTCCTTCTCTCTGTTGAAGGAGGTGAGCATATCACACAAAAGATCTCCATTGTGATGAATAGAAACTGAAGGAATCCATTCTACTAGTACTATTTTAACCTGCAATTGTTTATGTTATTAGGTTATGGCAGTTGATTCAATCACAGTCTCTACACTATCACTTATTGTACCTGTGCAATCACCACGGAAAATGTCGTTGGCTATTGGCAAAGGATCTGGAACATTTGAAATATGGATATGTGATATCCGTACCAGCAAATTTGAAAAAGCTGGCTGTTATGATGCACATGACCACATTGTAAGTCCTCAAAACTCATAGGTCTTTTGCCTCGGCGATGACAATTAACTCGTAATGTGATTTCCATCCAGGTTATGGGTTTAGCCTGGGCTTTTGATGGCCATTCCTTGTACAGCTGCGGCCAGGTATTAAAATTTAAGTTCATATATTCATGTTGATAAATGATACATAGTCATTTGATCTGCTTTGGAGTTTGCTTGTTCAACTCTGTGATTTGAACCAATTCCTTTTGACTTCCTGATGATAGAGGATTGAATTTATTAAGATATTATATCAGCAACTTGATCCTTCCTGTGTCCCCATTCTGTAAAAGTGAACTTTGTATGAAATTTTCTCTCACTGATTATGTTTTGTGTTTATTTTCCCCTGAAGCCCACCTTAAAAATATATAAACATTATACAAAGTTAGAGCTGGAAGAAGCAATTGGGCTTCAAGTTGTTCACTCTAAAACTTAGGAATCTTTTTGTCTGATCTTTATTATAATTTTCTAATGGTTTGAAGTTTCCGTGACACTCGAATTTATTTCCTCCACACGGCCAAGTCTAGGCTCCGATTTTCCCGTTTCTTAATTCCATGGAAGGGGAACAAGTAAAGGGTGAGAAAATTCTCAGTAAGCATATACGTGTTCATGAATTATTCGTCATATTAGTTTTGGAATTGTAAAACTTGCATAAACGAGACACAAAAACTATATTGAACTTATATGGTATGAGTCAGCGCTACTAGAACTCCGGTCTGAATCTTAGAACATACGTATGGATCCATAAACATTTTTATAAACGCGTATATACTTACTAAGAGTTTTCTCATCCTCAAGTTTTTCCCCTACCAGGTAATTAGGAATCAAGGAGATCAGAGCCTGGATTTGGTCGGGGGGGAGAAAAAAGGGTTAACGTCAGTGAATATTGACTGCTTCAACGTTCGTGAATAGTGACTCGAACATTGACCTCTATATTGTTCACCAACATGAACAGTTCCTCCTTTTTAAAAAAAATAATAAATAAATAAATAAAGAGAATTTTGTGTGTGTGTATATATAATATTTTTTTTCAAGTTTTAGTTATTGTTTTAGACAACAAGTTATTATTTTTTGTAAAATTATTGTTTTAGGATAACTAATAACGAGAAAGATTCATTGGTTATAAGTTAATTTAAAGTTCGTCACGACAATCGTCCAAACTTCAGTCTCCCAATCAAGTAGAAAAATATTCATGCATAATTTATTTATTAATGTTGAATATGTGTTGGTAAGTGTTAAGAATTTATGTGAAATATATGATTAAATAAGTATGTATTATATGTCATGTTAACCAGTTTATTATGTGAAATAACAATCATGAATTTTTGTGACAAAGTGACATAGTAAAATATGGATCTAACATATGTATATAAGAATACATATTAATTACGAAAATCTCATTATAGATATTGCAAGTTATAAGAAATATAATTTATGATACTAAGTGATTTTAGACTAGCGACTACGTTATGGAACATATCAATCTATGAGAACGGCCGACCTTAGAAAATCTCTCTTTTAAATGATAGTCTAATTAGGAAAATTATACCTTTAAATACTTCCATTCCTACTTACTGCTTGAGCTTTCTTGATTTGTATATTCGCAATAATTGAAAAGCTTTGTCAAAAAGATCTAAACTATCTAAGGAAGGTCTCCACTTGTGATCCTCTCCTCACTTGGAAGCGACTCAGTTGAGCGTTATTCAGATGAATAAAACAAAAAATTATACAAACTCACTCCAAATTCAAGAAGATTCCCATCTTTAGGAATTTTACTTTCTGAAAATTTTAAGAAAATTCCATTTTAGGAACCTCTGTTTCAAGAATTCTTATTTTATGAAACTTTTATTTTTAGAAACCTCGATTTCAAGAAATTTCCATTTTGAGAAGCGCCTATTTTGAGAGATTGTCGCCTTACAAAACTTCAATTTTAGGAAAATTTCTAAATTTGGAGAGCTTCATTCCTTTTGAAATAATAAGTATGAATAGTTATATTGATTAAGCCTTTTATGCCTTTCGTAGATAACTAGAGGTCCAGTCCAGATAAGAAGAAAGGATTAAAAGGTAGAATCGATTAAGGTTCTTGCACCTCCTTAGGTTTTATACAAGGAACCCAAGTCATAGTCTCATGAAGCATTTGGATGCTATTGAGGCAATTTGTTGGAGGGCTCGACTAAATGGGCACGAGAGTAGCAGGGATGAGGTATTTTTCCACCTCCTCAGAACCCTTACCAAATATTGGAGATTTCACTGAACAACTCGATGTAATGTATGATCGGCAAATATGTGTTGAATAGTAATTAATAGCTTCGGAGAGAGGTGGAGGATCAATAGCGAGGGTTACAATCATTAAGAGGCCCAAGGGGTACGAACCAAATGTCATCGACGATAGCCTCTTATCGTGCCCGATGGGAGCGTCCACGAGGAAATACCAGAGATGGACAATGAGGTTAACGTAATATAATATGTGCTTGGAGACTCGGATGAGGAAGAAGACCCTACAGAGGACCCATAACCAAACTAGGATTAGAGCACTCGGAAAAATTACTAGATTATAGTCTTCTGTTTAGAATCTTGCATTAGTATATGATTTTCTATGTTTGCTTAGACGTTTGGTATACCTTACGATCCCTTTATATAGTAGATTTTCCCTTTTTTCTCGGGGAAAAGGTATGCCCTGTGTACCTTTATGAAATTATTAAGATTTTATGGAAAAAATATATAAATTTCTTTTCTTCTCCTTTCAGTCTTTACTTATTGTTACTGTAACATTGTTTATTAAGATTATGGCACCTCAAGGTACGATGGTAAACAACAATGGCGAACAACCTTAACTGTCTCAGGGACCCCAACCTAATGGCGTTGACCAACAGTTTGCTCAGCAATTTGTCGCTATAATGCGCACATTCGTCCAAGCGATAGCTCTGCGGCATATGCTACCACCACCATTGCCACCACCTTAGCCATAGGCAATAACGGCGACAAAGGACACCAAGAACACTTCTATTATTGTCGTGGAACTTTTCAAGAAGCAACACTCAACTTTCAAGGGTGGCATAGACCAATTGGAAGTAGAGGATTCGCTGGTCGGAACAGAAAGAATTTTTTTACCTCATTGATTGCCCAGACACCAGAAAGTTTTTCCTGCGCACAACTTTTATGGTTAAGAAAGGCTCCATGTATTGGTAGGGCACAACCTCATGGTCGAGGACCCGTGGACAAATTTTGTGATGAAAGGAATTTAAGGAACAGTGCTTGAGGAAGTACTACCCTACAAGTATCTATAATCGAGAGAGTTTCTCAATTTAGTTCAGGACTCGATGTCTTTAACCGAGTATAAGCGAAAGTTTGAGAAGTTATCCTGTTATGCTCCTAACCTTGTGGATATACAGGAGAAAAATGCGAGATGCTTCGAAGAGGGACTGGGAGATGACCTAAGTCAGGCAATGGTTTCAATTGGGAATCTACCAGGCGCAATTGGCAGATTTCGAGCAGTGCACTAGTGGAGAGAACAAGCAGCATGGACAATCAGAAAAGCACAAGTGAGAGGATTGCTAGGGAAAATGGAAGTAGAGCTTCACCAAGAAGAATAAAGAATACCCAAAGTGCGAACAATTATCAGTAGTATCCAGTTTACGACAAGTGTCAAAAACATCATGCTCGAGAAGCAGGCCATATGGCAAAAATATGCCCTAAGGGGGCAAAAGCAATAGCAACAGAAGTTTGAGTATCCCCTTAGAGGCCAAGCTAGCGTGTATGCACTCATAGAGCAGTAAGATTACCAGGACCGCAACGTCTTAGCGGGTAACAACCTTATATCTCGAATCCGTGCATGTGCTTCGATTGATTTTGGGTCTTTTATATTCCCTAAGTTTTTTTAGCAAACTCAATGCACTTAGTGAACATGTAAGTACTCCCTTAGGAGAAGTGTTAAGTGCACACCATAAATTGAGGTCAGTTAAGGTAGAGATTGATGGTAAATTCTTAGAGACGAATTTATATGTCATGAACATGTAAGAGTTCAACGTGATTTTGGGAATGGACTAGCTTTCTAATAATCAAGCAACTATTCTATGTTTTAAACGGGAAATGAGTTTTAAGCAGCCTGGAGAGGTAGAACTTCGACTTTTAGTAACTAAGACAATCTCTATCTCGTATGATTTTGGCATTTAAAGCTAGGAAACTCTTGAAGTTAGAAGGTTGTAGGGGATTCTTGACGTTAATTGTGGCTAAGAAAGATGAACTAAAATTGAGTAACATTATGGTGGTACGGGAATTTCTAGAAGTCTTTCTCTATTATTTGATTGAAATGCCGTCAGGATGGGAAGTGTTTATGATTGATTTAGTTCTCGATTTCCCGCCTATTTCTAAGGCTCCTTACAGGATGCACCAAAGGAATTACAGGAACTGAACGCTTAAATAGAGGAATTGTTGGGAAATAATTCATCAAACCTAGCGTATCATCATGGGGCACACTATGTTGTTCATCAATAAGGACGGGACAATTAGGATATGTATCGATTATTAGGAATCGAAGAGAATCGCCATTAAGAATAAGTATGCCCTACCCAGAGTCGAAGACTTGTTTGATCAACTGCGAGGCGCTAGAGTATATTCAAATATCGACTTGAGGTCAAGATATCATCAGTTGAGGATCAACTCCATTGTCATCTCAAAGACGGCCTTTAGAACTCGATAGGTTCAGTACGAGTTTTTAGTTATGTCATTTGACTTGACAAATGATTCTGAAATTTTCATAGTTTTGATTAATTGCGTTTTCCATGAATTCTTGGACCAATTTGTCATCGTATTCGTTGATGACATCTTGTTCTATTCTCAGTGTGAAAAGAGCATGAGAAACATTTGAGAATTGTGTTAGGGATCCCGAGTAAAGAAAGACTTTTTGCAAAATTCAAGAAGTGCGAACTCTGATACTGAACTGGTCAAGGCCAACCGACATAGGAGAGATTTACATCTTTTTGGATTTAGTAGGATACTACAAGAGGTTGTTGAGGAATTCTCTAAAATATGAGGACCATTAACATAGTTGACTTGAAAGGGTACAAAGTTTGAATGGACAGAGAAATAATAACGCAGTTCCGAGGAATTAAATATGTTAGTCAATGCACCAATATTGACCATAAATGGAGAATTGAAAGGTTTTATGATCTATAGTGATGCATCCTAGCAGGGTATTAGATGTGTTTTGATGCAATAAGGTAGTTTGCTTGTGCATCATGACAGTTGAAACTTTATGAGCAGAACTATGCCATACATGACCTAAGAACTAGTTGCGGTAGTTCATGCTTTGAAGATTTGGAGGCGATATCTGTACTGAGGGATTTGAAACATCTATACATATCATAAGAGCATCAAGTACATCTTGACTCAGAAAGATTTGATTAGGTAGAGTAGGTGGCTTGAGTTAGTAAAAGATTACGATTGTGCAATCTATTACCATCGTGGCAAGGCAAAGAAAGTAGTCGGCGCCTTAAGTAGAAAGACGACGGGACTAGTGGCAATGTCGACAGCATAGAGGCCTTTATGGGGAGAATTTGAGAGAGTAAGTCTCGAAGGGTCGCTATTTTCTCTGATTTTGTCGTTTGAATTGCAACACTTACGATTCGACTGACTCTTCGTAATTGGATTAAGAGTCATAAGAAGGGTGATCAATCCTTCTAGTTTATCAAAGTTGAGATTGACACAGAGAAGCCGAAAAGATTTCACCATAGCCGAGGATAAAGTACTATATTATCAAGGGCGCCTATGTACTGGATTTCAAGGAATTGAAAACTGAAATCTTGGAAGAAGCTCACTCTACTCTTTATTCCGTACATCCAAGAGGTACAAAGATGTATTGTGGCTTAAGACTTATGTTTTGGTGGAAAAATATGAAGGAAGATATAGCTAAATGCGTGGAAAAGTGGATATGTCAACAGGTGGTGAAAGCCAAACATTAGCGACCATCAAGGTGGTGGTAGTTGTTGGAGGTTCTAGAATGGAAATGAGAACATGTGATAATTGATTTTGTTTTAGATTTTCTGAAGGAGGCTATTTGGGTGATTGTCGACCGATCAACCAAGTCAGCTCATTTCTTACTAGTTCGCATGACATTTTTGTATACCAATTTGCATAATTACATGTTAAATGGTGAAGTTGCATGGTTTCCCGGTATTAATTATATCGGATGGTGACCTAAGGTTTACATTGAACTTCTGGAAGAGTTTATTTAATGCTATGGGGACTAAATTATGCTTTAGTGCAACTTTTCATCCTCATACGGTTGGACAGTCTGAACGAATAATTCAAACATTAGAGGATATGTTTTGATTGTGTGCCCTAGAGTTTGATGGGTATTAGGAGAAGCATCTACCACTAATTGAGTTTGCAAAACAATAATAGCCACAGTGGCTCCATTGGCATGGCACCTATGAGGCTTTGAATGGGAGGAAATGCAGATTGCGTATTCATTGGGATGATGTTGGCGAACGTAAGATCTTGGGCCCAATAATTGTTGAGCAGACAATACAAGCAATTTAAAAGATCAGAGTTAGCATGAAGAAGGCTCAAGATAGATAAAAAAGTTAAGCAGATAAAATGAGAAATGACTTGGAATTTGCAATCGAAGATAATATTCTTTTAAAGGTTATGTCTATGAAGGGAGTACTACGGTTTGATAAGAAGAGTAAACTTAGACCAAGGTACATCGGTCCTTTTGAAATTCTAAGGTGATTTAGAGATGTTGCTTACCAATTAGCTTTGACACCAAAACTTTCAATGCTACACGATATCTTCCATGTATCAATGATCAAAAAGTATGTTCTTGACCCTGACTCACGTGGTGAAACATCAACAATTGAATATTCAACGGGATCTAAGTTACGACGAAGAAGCATCAATATGTATCATAGCTCAAAAATTACAGAAGCTTCGCAACAAAGAGATATCGCTGGTAAAAGTTTATGACAACACAGAACGCGAAGAAGCTATGCAATCTAAGTATTCCCAACTTTTTGCAGACGACAATCAAGGTAATTTTTTAGAACGAAATTTTTTTAGGTAGGTTGATTATAAAATCTAGTTACCCATTTTATACCACTTCATGTCGCTTCACAAACATACAACTTTTCTTGTACTTTATCTCTCTCTCTCAACCCATCTTTCATGCACACATTTCACACAAAAAAAATTTAGCGCGCACGATATTTAAGAAATTTGAGTGAAAATCTAATAAGTCAATTTCCTCGATTACCTTTATTTTTCTCCTACATTATTGTAAGTATATACGCGTTTGTTATGCTTCACTTTTGGAAAATGTTTATAGGTCCATATGTATATTCTAAGATTCAGACCGGAATTCTAGTAGCACTACGTACGCAAAACTTATACCACATACGTTCATTATAGTTTTCATGTCTCCTTTATGCATGTTTTACGATGTCCCAAGCCGTTATATAATGCGTACTATTCACTTCAAGAGGGTCTGCTCTTTTAATCCCTTACAGATTTCTATCGCGTCGCCTAGGATTCAAACCCAAAGTAACTTCCAAAGGGGACAATACGTGTGATATAATGACTTGAGTTCAAGGTTTGGGTCATTACAGTTTCTTTCCATTTTGCCACCAATAAGATTTTATATGTATCAGCTAGGTTTTCCAGACATTGCTGACAACCAGTTAAGTTGAATGAACAAGGCTATTAATCTATTACTTGGGAATTAGCTTCTACATTCAGCTAGACTATCATTTGGATTGGGAAGCACTTGTAATGGACTCAATGATGATTATGGGAGACTTCTTCTTTGTAATTACAGGACAACTCTATAAGGAGCTGGTGTTTACATGGAAACTCTTTGTGTGAAGTACCTATTCCTTCAAATACGCCTGGTGTGAAGTGCTCCACTGATGTATGACACGGCTTCTATTATTATTTTCTAGAATATGAATCTGTATTTGTTCATTTTACCAACAAGAAATAAGAAATTACCTGCAGGTTCCAAATGCATTTGATTCTTGCTTTGGTCTAGCAGTATCCCCTGGAAATCTGGTGATTGCCGTGGTATTATGTCTCATCTCTCTCTCCATCTCTGTATTTGTAATGAATATGCTACTGAATGTAACCCTATTGCCCCATTACTCTGATATGCTCCTTTCCTCATATCTACACTCTTTCCTCTCTCCCTATCCCAGCTATAGATAAACAGAAAGAAAAGATCCCTCTTGAGAGAGTGGCATGTTCAACCTTAAAAGAAATGGTGTTCTGGTGGATCGAAAAATGCAGGCTATAGAAGTTCCAAGACTGCGTAACCTTATGCAGTTAATTAAAACACACTGCGCATATAAAGCCCAAGTGACATTCCTACTAAATGTTGACTTCTTAGAAATGATGATTGAATGATGACTTCCATGTTCAGTACTCTGTTCTGGGAGCAACTAGAATTTTGGCCCAACTGGTGTCCATGTACAGTAACCAACATGAATTTTTCTCTCATGTTTAGTAGCATCTTGAGTTTATCATATGATCCGAAAGAAATCAGAAATCTAAGATATGTAGCAGAAAACTGGCAATATGTGGTGATTTCCTTTTATAATTTTCACCATCTGACATCAAATTATTGCCTCTCTTAAGCACGTTCACCTGATCACATTAGCTATATGCAAGATATATAACGTTTAATCCATGCCTTGAATAAATCTACTACAATAAACTTTGCTCCTGTTCTTTCCAGGTTCGCAGATTTGATTCCGATCTACTAAATCCCATGTACCAGGAAAGGTGAGTTATCAGTATTTCATCTTCTTTTACTGTACTGTAGAATTCCATAGACATTCTTATGCACCGAATTTTATTGTTGTCCATCTTTTTTTTTTATTTGCTTACATGCACTTATATAGATTTGTATGCGTCTGAAAATTAGCTATGGGTATACTAACCGCTCATTCAAGAGCTCACAATAAGAATATGCACATCATTAAAACGTGCGTACTAAATAAGCACTCACAATTCACACATTCATTTCATTAACCCAACTGGTCGGCCCTGCCTCTTCTTACTCCTTTTTTACACCCTACACGTTCACCAACTGTTGCCCCACTGCCATCCACCCTGCCTAATACTTCCTACATGCGACTCCCACCCTTACGTTGTAATTTATCACCTTCTTTCAACTCCCTCCATTTCTTTACGAGAAATTTTAAATAAGTCAATATTCTTTAGCCATAATAAAGTTGTCTCCCGCCAAAAAAATTATTAAATATGGTCATTTAGTCATGAAAAAATAACCTTAGTGCCCTTTCATCAAAATGTCTTATGGGCAAACTAGGCAAAAGTGCCGAGGAAGACTAGATTTTTTAAAGAAACTAGAAACTTGTTTCAACTATGCCTAGTTTTACGAGAATACCTAGATGTTTCAAAATTTGTCCGAAGAAGAAAGAGGGAGAATGTTTAAATGGGCTAAAAATTCTCACTAGCTTCGCCTAGTTTGACAAGAATGTCTAGATGTTTCGAAATTCTTGCAAAAAGGAGAGTGAGTATAAATGACTAGAAATTATCATCAACATTTCACCTTGCTTGATGAGAATGTCTAGATAGTTCGAAATACATGCAAAAAGGTATAGAGAATTTGGGAAACATTTTGAAGAGAGAATTAAGGATGACAACAAGGTCGGCTGGGCAGCCCTCCTCGTCCCCTCCTCCCGAGCTGCGGACCTTGCCCCAATCCATGCTTAAGGCATGCCCCATATTTTTATAGATTTTAAATTCGATCAAAACTTAAAAATATAAACTACAAATGTATTCTTTATCATAACATTAAATGCGGTAACACCGCAACATATAATAATTACTATTCAAATTAAGTAATTTAACTCGTGCTCTTTACATGTGAAATGTGCTCTTTAAAATACTCAAATTGTTCTAACGAACCACCAACTATACAAAAATCTGCTCAATCAATGAATTCAAATTTATATGCAAAGATAAAAGAAACTCTATAATTAAATCAAAATTATCAGCCCAACCCAAAAAAACAAGACTACTGACAATCACATAAGAATAAAAAGCAACTAAACAGTCTAAACTTACTAAAACAACTCAAATAGTTTAATAAACCACCACCATAATAGAAATTGTTTAAGAACGACTAAAATTCAAATTGCCAAGTTTATATTTTACATCTTGATTCTTCTACTCAAGTATATGTGACAGACTCGACGCAAGATGATTCCTATATAATGAATAAGAAACGTACATTACATTAAACGTTGGGGTAAATTCCAGTGGGGTCCCAAACTTATAATGTTTTGACATTAGGGTCCAGGATTTTAAAACATAGCACTACGGGTCCCAAACCTTTAGGTCCTTTTTGAATGGAAAACATTATTTTGACCATTAGAGTCGATTTTCGAGTAGAATGACCATACTACCCTCAATAACATAACAAGAAAATGGGAACAAAAACAAAGAAAAAAAGAAAAAGAACTAGAAAAGAACAGTCTACCTCCAACCGCGCTACCCCAACACCGTACCACTGCCCTTACCCCCACCCCATCCAACAAAACCACCTTACTATTTCTATCATGAATCTTAAATTAAACTATTGTGGATCCTAATTTGCTTAAATTAGAAACAGAAAAACAATGCAAGTTATCAATAAATCTGAGTATCATCGACTTCAATAAAGCAATCGATCAAACTTTTTAACTTGCTAATATTTATATGTAATCAATTGAATCGAGAAAACTAATTAATCAAGAAACAGTTATATAACATAAATATAACGAATGACGATCAGCAAGATAGAGGTAAAAAGATCTAGTTTACCTATTACAAATGGAAAATATCTAGAATTGAGACGACCAAAAATTAAATCATGAAGCGTGAAAATGAAGTTGTATAAAACTAGATATTCGATATCATTATGTTATAAACACAAATGGTTTGTGGGGGAAAAATAAGCAAAATATAAGGGGAAAAGATGAAAAGTGGGTTAATTTGAGGAAACTTCGACCTCCCAATATTGGTAATTTGAGGAACCAATAAGCCTCCCAATTACAAACAAGAAGTTTGTAGGCATAATTTCTTGACATTTCATTCATTCTTTGATTTGATATAAATACAAGAAAATCAACACGTTTCCCTTACATTAAGGAGCACTAATAAACTTCGTATCATACTAACTCCTATACTGACCAAACTAAAACTACTAATAACAATTGATTCAGACTACTTCAAAGATAAATAAAAAAAAATGAAAAATAAAATTTAGTACAATTTATAGATATACAACATTTCAACCCCTTAAAAACACCGTCCTCAAGGGTGAATTTCGATAGTAATTTTAGCTCTTTTTTCTCCACTTCTTATTCAGGATTAAGGGTAAAAATGATTCAAACCTTCCAGTTAAATAAGAACTTATCTTTGAATCTTTGCTAGGACCTTCAAGTTGGTTCGTGCATCCCCTAATGAAAACATTTCTGTTATGAATTTCCACTACTTCGGAGGCAGGAGGAAATGACTGCGCATAATATTTAGCATTTGACAGCCATCCCTTAAGAGCATCATGGTTACTAATCCCCACAATAACAAGTGATGCATAATGGTTCTTCTCACTCTAATTTTTTTATTATATTTCTTTCCAAGACCTTCATACTGACAACATAGTGTATTTTTTCAAAATTTGAATGGCAATGATTTTGAAATTTTTGTATCAGCTTTGAATACCCTTTATCACAAATTTTTTCAACTCCATAAGCATTCATTGAGATTACGACGACACTACTTCGACAAAAGCTTTGAGTATACAATGAAGCTATAGATTTCCCAGCATCACCTTTGGTTGGTTGGCTTGAAAACAACCTCAATTTTGCTTCCAACATCTTTAACATCTCATTTATTTTGCTATGGATTTCATTATGATCAATAACAAAGACTATATCATTCTCTCTATGTGCTCTAGTCTTGCTCCATGGCTAGAATGTTATCCTTATGTCATTGTCTAGCTCTAATACCAATTGTTACACACACTAATTGTTTGTATTGAAGCATGAGCAAAATAAAAGGAAAAAAAGATGAAAAGTGAATTAATTCAGGAAACATAAGCCTCCCAATTATAAACAGGTTTGTAGGAATAATTTCTCAACATTTTATTCATTCTTTTATTTAGTTAAAAAAAAAAACCCAACATGTTTCCCTAATTTTTAGGAGCGCTAACTTCCTATCCCCAACTAACCCCTAAAGTAACTGAAGTAAAACTACTAATAACTAGTTTAGACTAATTCTAAGATAATATATAGATATGTAACACATGTACTAAGACTTACAAGGGAGGAAAAAATTATAGAGGTAAAAGGAAAAGTACATCTCTTTCTATCTATATCCATTCAATTACAATATGAAGTGTGTGTAGTGTATTTTCAAGTTTCACCATTTGTTTGATTGCAACAATTTTGTGCAGTCTTGTTGTAAAATTAGTTGGTATACGGTGGCGCTGATGGGGTGGTGTTATGGTGTTGAGATAGGGTAGGGTGGGGTGTTCTTTTTCCATTTAATTTTCTCTGTTTTTGTTTTTCTTTTTAATATATTAATCAAGGGTAGGATGGTCATTTTACTCAAAAATTGACCATTTATTCGTTAAAATGATGATTTCCATCTGAAAAGGACGTGGGCAAACGTTCAAAGGTTTAGGACGGTATTGCCACATTTTAAAAGATCGAGATCCTAATTAAGGACCCCACTAGAATTTACCCTAAATATTATCATAATGTTTGTGATATTAAACATTTGAAGAAATGCGATTTTTATGATTGAATTTTACATTGAACAAAAATAATTTTATCTCATCATCAAAATATCTACATCATTGAAACATACAACTTCCAAAGCATAACTAAGATGAAGAATGATGTAACAATAAAATAAAACTAGTTAGCATTAAAAGAAATTACAAAAATGAAATATGTAAAACATAAAATATTTATATTTCTCATATTGTGAATGTCAACATATAACAAGTCTGAGTACATTAATGCCACCAAAGTCTTCGATGAAGCTTATCTCTATGTGGACTAACAAATCTACAACTAGTATTAAATGCAATCTAAGACACGTCATTATAGATGCTGGGATGGCTAAAACTTTTTACAGAGTAGGATAATTGATTGAATTGTGCCAATAAGTCAAAATATCCTATCTGGGCAAATAAATAGATCAAATTTTGCTGAACAAATGTTTTTCCAAGTTTTGAAAGATGAAGATTCATTTCCAAAACTCTCATGACGACATTTTTTTTCAATCTCATGATAGCGAAGTTTCATTTTGAAAAATCTTGAGAAAATAATTCTCAACTAAATTCATTTTAAACATTTGATCTAACATACTATAGCCAAAATCTCACGAATCTCACTCCAATATTTGTCAAACTTTTCTATAATTTTTGAAGCTATCGATTTAATTTCATCATTAAGAGATGCGATTCAATTGTAAATTGACAACTTTAGCTCACAATCATCACTAGGCAAACATCAATTTTCTAACTTTCTTTGCTTAGACGAGGAAAAACGGAATATACTATACACTGATATGAAACATCAAGTATATATTACTCCTCTTATGAAACTAAGTGCTAACTATTTACCACGATATTTTCAAGTGAAGTGTAGATACCTTTAATTTTCTAATCTTTTTAGTTTGATGTCTAATGGGCAAAACTATCACGGAATTTCTCGTTGTCCAAATTATCCTTTACTATCAAATTCAGTAGGCGAGCACAACAATGCAAATGAAAAAATTCACCCTTCAACTAAAATGAGCTAATGGAAAGCTTATCTAAAAAAATGCTAATAACATAATTTCTTGTACAATTATCAGTTCTTAAAGTATCGTATGAAAAAATTCACCCTTCAATTAAAATGGGCTAATGGAAAGCTCATCTAAAAAAATGTCAATCACATAATTTCTTGTACAATTATCAACTCTTAAAGTATAACTCACTATAAATGTTCCAATCCAGTAAACAATCTATCAACGCGGTAGAAAATAACTTATACGTGCATAAGCAAAGCACATATATAAACTTGAGGGCTCTTGAATACAGTTCAACCATTATTTAAAATTGTTTCTCGTAATACTATCAAAAATGATATTTTGAAAAGTTACGATTACTAGAAAGGGAAAAGAGATTAAAATATAAGATTGTTAGAGAGGATAGAGTATAATTTCAATTACTACTGGCATTGCTATCAAAAAACATTTTATAGATGATCCTTGGAGACTTCAAAGTTGAATTATGTGTATATATTTTGGATAAATTAATTAGCTTAGTTTCATTTATGGACAATTTAATTTTATTGTACTTATTTTGTTTCTTTTTACATAAAGTTTATATATGTGTCTTGCGTACACGTCTAAGCCACTTGCTACAATGTAAATGAATTGCTTATCAGAATGTTGATGTGAGTTATCTACTTTGACCAATGATAATTGTACAACAATTGATGCTATGATAACATTCTTTTAGATAAGCTTTTCAATAGCTCATTTTTGTTTAATGGTGAATTTTTCATATGTGTTGTTCAGCTCAATATTGAATATGATAGTAAAGGACGTTTGGAGATTATTAGCTCGAGTGTCGAGACAATCTGTGATAGTATTGCTTTTTGGATGACAATACCAAAAAAGATGAGAAATTTTGAAGTTTCCATAGTTCAGTTGAAAATATCTTGCAGTAAAATGTTGGCAATGATTGCAAAATTAGGTGAAAGTCTACACACTTGATTTTTAATACTGCTATACGGTATTAGGGATTTTTTCCTGGTCTAAAGCAAAGAGTTGCAATATAGATGTTTGTTTTGTGATGGAACTTGTGATTTGGATAAAGAGATTTGAGGTGTTTTTTTTTTTTTCTTTTCAATTGAGTGATCTGGCCAAGTATTCAAAAACCAATCTTTTTTCCCAAATATTTGCAAGTTAAAGTTGTCAATTCATGATTGCATCGTACTCCTTATGATGAAGTTATATTAATAGCTTCAAGTATGATAGAGAAGTTTGACAAATATTGGAGTGAGATTCATGGGGTTTTGATTGTAGCAACTCTGTTGCATCCAATGTTTAAAATGAAGTTTGTTGGGTATTATTGTCCTAAGATTTTTGAAAATGAAGCTTCATGAGATTGAAAAGGTTTGACAAATTTGTTGTGGGTTAGTAAAAGAAATCGATCGACCTCGTTCACATAGCTTTTAAGAAGCATATATACCCACACATTTTTATTGGATTTTATCTTTTTCGTCCGACTGACTAATTACGCATATACCATTACAATATCTTACTCGATTGATCTCGATGTTCTCATTCCATGCTATGTCAAGGTATATGCTAGTATATGGAAATGACGGTATAATTTGAGTGGGAATGTTTCTCAATCGTCATTATCTACTAATGTTGAAAAAAAAATCATTTGATTTATTCGTTAGTGTCGAAGATAAGATTTAAATGACATATATACGACCTTATCAAACAGTTTTAACTTTTAGATCAAGTAGTTCAACAGTTTGCAATGCTGCTAGCAATGATGATGTGAAAACAGAGCTAGATACTTTCTTGGACGAGCTTATATTGTCTAGATCAAATATTTTGACTTATTAGCATGGCAAGCAGATTCAATAAAATATTCAAATAGTAGCAAGAGATATTTTAGTCATCCTATCATCTACATTAGCGTCTGAGACCGCATTTAATACTAATGGTAGATTTGTTAATTCACACAAATAGGCTTCACAAATTACTTTGGAGGTATTGATGCCTGCTCAAGACTAACTATAGGCTGAAATTCATGGTACGAGGAATATAATTCTTTATATTTCATATTTGTTAATTTTGTAGCTAATTAGTTTTATTTTATGGGTGCAACATTCTTCACTATATTTTAGAAGTATAGTGATAAGGTAAATTGAATTTCTTTTGAAGAAAAATTCATTAATGAAATTATTATTTATTCAATTGTTTAAAACCTGGAAATATTATGATAGCATTTAATATGGTATATTTTTTTTATTCATTACACATCTTGCATCGAATCTGGTATGAATACTCAAGGAGATGAATGAGGATGTAAAATAGATTAATATGACCATTTGTATTGTCATTGATGTTCTTAAACATATTCCATTGTGGTTGTTTCTTAAACAATTTGATTAGTTGATTTGTTCTGGTCTGTTTAGACTGTTTAATTGTGATTGTTTGTATTTATGTTTTAGAAAGTTTGATTTAGTTGTAGTTTTTATGCTCCGTGCATATAAAATTGAATAATTGCTTGAACAGGTTCTTGTTTAATCGCCTTTAGAGCAAGTATATTTCACATCTAACGAGCACAGGACGAGTATTAGTTATTATATAATGCAGTGTTGCCGCATTTATTGTTAAGATTCAGCATTTAAACGAAGAGGACATCTGTAGTTTCTTTTTTCTTAAAAAAAATAAAATAAAATGAACGTATTTAAAACACTGGGCGGTAAATGTTATGGGGCATAGGGGTACCCGGCCTGCCATTGGGGTGGGGCAAGGTGGTCCCCGGGGGGTGGGGGGGGGGGGGTACTATCATTAGGATATGACTGGACTAACTTGAATTTCTAGATTGTTATCATAAAATTTCACGACACAGATAAAGCTGAGCAGCCCGAAAGTGTGTTCCTATTTTTTTNGGGGGGGGGGGGGGGGGGGGGGGGGGGGGTACTATCATTAGGATATGACTGGACTAACTTGAATTTCTAGATTGTTATCATAAAATTTCACGACACAGATAAAGCTGAGCAGCCCGAAAGTGTGTTCCTATTTTTTTATTTTTTTCTCTTTTGGGGGTCTTATATGGGGCAATCCTCTGGCTGATGAAGAATATTGCAGAGGAAGGACCAAAAGGATGCAGGACACTAGGCAGTGTGCTATTTCAAGGGAACGTGTGGGAAACCCCACGTGGTTTATCAGACATAGAGGGAAATCCCACTATGTAAAGTCCCTACCTCAGCCTGGTTCGCTACTCTCTCCTGCCCCTGCTTTCTGTGTGTGCGCGCATTTGTTAATATTCTTACAGATAAACCTTCATTCTCTCCCTAGCATAAGCTTCCCATCTATAAAATAGGACATATGAGCGATTCACTAAGGATAAAAGCAGGTTAATCAGTAATTTGCTAAGGAGAAGTACACAAGGATTACGTTGAATTATACATTCATATAGCTACCAGTTCGATCTGATTTTTTGCCTATATTGTGCTTCTAACATACTGGTACTATTGTTTCTATCTCAGGACTCAGAAAGCTGCTGTCGAGTTTCTTTGGATTGGAGGACAGCAATTGGACATTTCCGCTGATGTATGTCCAGATTTTGATGTTGATGCTTTTCCTGGTTTCCCTGAGAAAGAGTTAATCTGGTGGGAAAGAAATATATTATGGTCTCTGCATCACTCTGAAAATCTGGGTAACCCACTGATTCTTTGGGATATCGTGGGAGCACTCATGGCCTTTAAACAGTCCATACCCAAGTTCGTGGAGCATATCCTACACAAATGGTCGACATCTTACTTTGGATCCCAGTTTGGCACTCTTACAACATTTTTGCCTGAAGCATCTAAATTTCTTTCCAAGCTTTCATCTCGTCAGTTGCATCATTTAAACATTATCACTAGGCATGTGGTACTTAAAGAGCTAAAAGCAGACAAGAAAGGTGGGCAAGAACAGGAATTAGAAGGGTTAAGTGGTGCTGAAGAAGAATTAAATTTATGGATGGAATTGCTTTCAAGCAGTGAAAGGGAACTGCAAGAAAGGCTAGTCAGTCTTACCTTTTCGGCCATTTTAATTTTACTGTCCAATTCAACTGTGGACTCTTGTAAAGTTGGATGCTGGAGTCCTATTGGATCAGCACAGATGGAGCAGTGGGTTTCACTTAATTATAAATATGTGAAGGATTCTCTTAAGTTTCTTGTAGACGAAGTTGAAAAACATGAGAAGAGGTAATTCTCATAGATTCCTTCTTCTCAACTTACCGTTTCTACAAGACATTGTGTGGAAAAAATATCAATATTAAAGTCATTTGGAAAAAATATCAATATTGAAGTCAGCAATATTTTCATATGCTAATATTTGACATCTCCAATCTTGCCAACCTAATACAAGTGAATGCAAATGTTTGGTCATTTGCTTGTGACATGTTAAAGCTCTAACTCCTTTCACACAATTTAATCTTTTAAAATACGATTTCAGGTTATAGGCTCATGGCATGTCTGTTTGCAGTTCCAACTTTTTTCATTAGCTGTTTTCATGGTTTCTAATCTACTTATATATTTGTTATTGACAACAGAATATTAAAGGACATTTATGGATGTGAAGTGGAAGAGCAATGCAGTTACTGTTCAGCAGATGTTCCATTTGAATCGACAGAATTTGCATTTTGCTTGGGAGTGAAGGGCAGTAATAGGGTTGGCCAGAGCCATAAACTAGTGCGCTGTGCTGTTACTATGCGTTGTTGCCCCACTACCCCCTTATGGTTTTGTGTATGTTGTCAACGATGGGCTTCAAAGTTGGCTCCTCGAGATCTATTCACAATGCCTGGATATCTTTCAGATTCTCTCTCTTTTCTCAGGCCTTCATCTATAGGATCATCTCTACCATACTGTCCTTTTTGTGGGATACTTCTACAAAGATTACAACCAGATTTTTTGCTCTCCCCATCTTCTGTGTAAATTGAAGTTTTCCGCCACAAAAATTCTTGCGTAGTTGTAGATATATAGCCCCTGTTTGATCCCCATTTTTTAAAAATTCATTTTTCTCATAACTCATTTTCAACCAACCATTCTCCCAAAAAAAAAAAATTTTACGCGTAAACCCAAAACTTTTCCCTATTTTTTATTCACACATTCTCAAAAAAATCACTATTACAATATGCATTCACAATAAAAATGGGGCTTAGTATCTTATCGAAATTGGTTAATTTGCCAAACAAAAATGTCCAACTACTTTTCTGCTGCATGTGACAATGTGATTCAGTCATACAGTTACTCCACTGGCATATTAAATGTTTATTCATAGAATAGAATGTGACATCAGCATTCAGGAACATGTGGTGAAATCAGTCCTGTCCACAAGGTACACCTCCATCTTATAAGGCAACGCTTGGCTTCTCAGTGACAATTGGTAGTGCAACTCAGCCACTGGTGTGGAATGAATCTTGTTACTTGCATGGTAGGAGACGCCAGTTTTATCCTCACATTGTCTAGGTAAAGTTTGTTGAGATTGGATTAAGAACTTGTGAACAAGTATCCAAGTCTACCCTTTTACTGCTCCTTTGACTATGTTGAAAGTGGAAATAAAATTAGCTACAAGTCTTACAATCTTGCCACCTTCAGGGAGAATGTTGAATGTCAAGGCAGTTCGGCTTAGTAATAATCTGGGTGAGAATGTATTGTGGGGGTAATGGAGAAGATGGGTTTCAGATCGGACGAGTGGTCTAGAGGAAATGCTCTTGAAATTGAAGTGATGGCCGAGGAAACCTCTGCTCACTGAAAACTGTGGTGGTAGGCTGGTAGCCACCACGGATGGGTGGTGCCCTGCCACATGCCACTGCTGCAGCGCACTTTGGGTATTATGCTAAGGTTTTTGTAATGCAGCAGCATGCTAACGGTGATGGTGATACATTTTTGTATATATTTATGTTCTATTTGGTTGAAAATTTGAGAATATAATAATACAGAAATGAGGAATATTTAAATCTCTGTTTATTTCTTGTTCCTCTTACCTTGATTGATTTCGATGAAATATGATCAGCAGTATTATAGGACTATTTGGATTATTTTGTGGGATAAATAGCACCAAAAATCAGACTCTATTAATTTCTGTTTTTCCTTAATTTTAAATCAATTTTAATCCCATTTAGCTATTTTCTATATTTGTTTATGTATGTAATGGGACGGTATTTGATTTTGCTGATGGTTTCATTCGTTATATATGTACAGAAGAAAAATAGCTATGTTCATGGGAAGAGGAGGATTAACTGCTGAAAAAGCGTGCACCGAGAGAAGTGACGAATAGGAGGAAGGTGTAAGCATCTGCCATTGTTCACTCATCAGGTAAAAAGAATTTAGGGTTTGCAGGTGTATGTTATATTAGATGTCTGATTTCTTTTGTTAAAAGTAATCTTGTTGAACTCTATTTTCCTCTCTTGTTATGATGTTGGTTGCTGAAGAGCAACTTGGAGTGCTATACATTAATTGTGGACAGGGTAAAATGTGATATTATTCCACATCAAAGGTAGAATTGTATTGACAACTCCATAGTATGTTTTAATAATTTTTCCACCCTGTACATGATGAGGTTGTGGATTATCAAATGTTTATTTACCCAAATTCTGCACTTCATTTGTCCTCCATTAAAAACACCGATGGTGGTTTGTCATTGACATGTTCATTTGGTTGTTTAATGTAGTGCATCCTGGGGTCATATTATATAGCACTGCTTCTGGGAATGTCACATGACTTGCAAATGGCAAGGAACGCTCCAAGTTTGGTGGCTGGAACAATGTTTGGATATTATGCTGTGAGAGTGCTGCCTTTCAAAATTGCAATTGCACGTAGTTGGAATGAGATTATTGAAAAATTTCCTTCTAATGTCCTAGTCTAGTTAGGAATTATTATTTTTCCTTTTAGTAATAGGATTTTATATTTTTCCTTTTTGTTTCCTTCTATGGATAGGATGTTACTCCTATATATAGGATTGATTATGTACTAAATTAATTTAGCCTGAATTTCAAGTCACTAGCTAATTCGATCTTTTTTCCCAGGTTGAGGAATTCATTACCATCTTTATTTACTCGGACACGTTAATCTTGAATCAGCTAAAGATAAGCAAACTAATGCTTGGTTTTCCCTGCTATGGCAGCTAGTGTGTGAACGGAAAGATGTGGCAAGCACTGGTACCACAGGCTTCTCACTCATTTATGCTGGACTGCGAATGAAGTCAACTCAAAGTTCGCATTATTTATTTATTTATTTCAAGCCAGTTCTCTTGAGTTAGTACATCTATGGTTCCTTTAAGGAACTCTGTGTCATTTACATTTTTAGTTTTCCTTGATTGCATCCCAGCTTGGTACCTGTCACCCACAAGTGATATTTATGGTTGCCATTTTAGCTTGTAGAGTCGGTCCTTTTGTGGATATGTTATACATTATTTTAAGTTTGACAAGAAGTGTCTCAAAGTACTAATACTGTTCCGCGCTTCTAAGTTAAAAAACTTGTTCACAAATTCCCATCTTTTCTAGGCCGAGTCAACTGTAATGGATTTCTCTGTTCTCTCTCCTTTTCTGGATTTGTATTGTGTTGCCGGTGGCTCTAATAATTTATGGTGTGTTAAGAATCAACTGGATGACAATTGAATGCCGACAGTCTTCTTAATAGGTGGTTCTTTTTTCTTTAGTAGTTACACGGTTAGTTCATCCAGTATTCACATTACAATGATTCTACTCTTTTAAAGAAAATTTTCAAATGAAAGTTGAACTTTTGAGGCAATACAGCATCATATTCATCCCATTGGCATAACCTTGGTTTGTATTGAGTGAATGGTTAAAATATTGTAGGCAAGGCTACCGTTTGAGGATATCAAGCCAAATCTGTGCATTTATTTAAACTTGTATCATTAGCACCATCCAGTGGTCATATTACTCGCGAAATGGGAATTCGACGAAGGCCCTATTTATGGTTATGAACTTGCTTTTTTGTCGAATGTAAGTTTTTGAGTGCCCGTTAGACCCTATTCTAAGATGATTCATTTGGGACGTGTAATATATTTGATTGTTATATTTTAAAGAACAGCACCGAAGAAGGGAAAGGGAGCATTGAAGTCTAGAGGTCATTCCTCGTAGCACTAACATTTGATTAAAATTTAGAACATTCAATAACTCCTCTACACAAATGCATTCATTCAAGTTCGAGAAAGGAATTCATCATTCTGATATCTAAATCCATTAGCGCAATTGAATTCTCATACCAAGTAAAAAGGGCAATAGACCACCGAAATGCCCAAATTCAAGGAGAATCAATTTTCAAGATATTTTGTTGGTTTCTCGGGTCATCTAAATAACTGAGATGCTGGAATGCAAAACCTTCCGGTGTAGTAGCTGCTGCAAGAGTAGTCGGGCTATTGCAAACGCTGCTATCAGAGTGCGAGAACAATGTCCAATGAAGAACACCAGACGGGGATGAAACAGTAGTTGCTGGGGTGCTTATTGAATCATATGGGGAACCCGGATTTGAGCGTACTCCACCTCCAGCAACGGATACAGGTAGTAAAGCCTCAGCAAGTGGTCCACCTTGTGCAAAGGACATCGAAGAAACGGTTCTTAACCATCTTGAATGGCCATGAGAATCATCAACGCCAAACTCTACTTGATTTTTTCTCATTTCTTCATCCAAGACGTTTTCAGCACCCATAGCCATTGATAGATCGAGTGAACAAGTGGATAGGTTCCCATGGTCAGATGAAAGAGAGGGTTCAAAATTGCCATTCTCATTGTTGCTGTTGGACCAAGCATCAATAAATCCACTTGAGGACTTGCTCTGTAGCTGTTTGTCCAAAAACACCAAATCAGGATTAAAGAATGCTCCATTGTTAGATTCACCACCACTACTACACTTGAAAACATCTTCTGGGGCTGGGAAATTTGTGTAAGAGGACATATTCAATGGCTGCTGTTGTACATAATCTCGATGAAAAACAGAGGCAATAGAATTATAAATCGAGCCCTCATCCCCAAATCCAACGCTAGCGTCCACCAAATGCTGCCATTGTTTCCCTGTATCCATTCCACCTTCGATTGACCCCAAACCCCTTCGATCATTACCCAAAATCAGTAAACAGCCAAACAGGAACACACAAAAATAATTTAACACAAACAAGTGCAACTATACAAAGAAAAAAAAAACACCAACCTCTCATATTTCTTACTAGAGGATGTAGAAATACATGGATCAGTTTTAGGGTTAAACAAAAGAGGGATTTTCTTCTCATCATTGCCATAGGCGCTGTTCCTGACTTCCACAGGCTTTCTTGAACGGGGACGGCTTTTTTGCAGGTGACGCTCACAGTACTTGTGATGGGGCACCACATCTCTTGAGCATCTCCATTTCTTGCCATCCGTTCGCTTGCACCTTTCTAGATGACCAGTCACTGCACTCAAAAACCAATATCAAAGAAACATCTGTTTAAAATCCACATCTAAGTACCAAAAGTGTAAAATCGTCGAAGAAAAAGAAGAGCCAATTTACAGGAAATTGAAGGGTTTGGTGGTGCAGGAAAGAGAAGATCAGCAGGCACAGGCATAGAGGCCATCAGGTAGTTATAAATCATTGCTTGTCTTTCAAGTTCCTTCCTTTGAGCAGATGTGAAAGGATACGCCATATTTGCAGCCAATTTATTCCCACCTGGGCTCACACGAGAAAGAAAAATCACCTTTTGATTTAGCACAAAGAAAGAGTGATTTAATTACCTGTGGATTTGAAGGCGGTGCTATTGGTGTCACAAGGAGAAAAAATGTTATAAGTCTGCAAATTTCTTGCAACCTCTGAACCGCCGTCTCTGCCGTGCTTACAACTGAACCAACCACCATTAACACCGGTTTCCATATCCCTTTAAGACCAATTTGTTGCAGAACTAGAAAACCACCCCCAAAAAGTTGTTAATGAAATTTGAAGGCCCTTAAAAGTTCTGTGTACGACAATCAGAGAAATTTATGGGTTTTAACGAAGGGGGATAGGGCTGATTTTATTGTGCCGCCATTCTCGTCCTTTGCTTTTTGCCTCCATGCTTCCAACATTCGGACCAATAAACACAACACTACAGTTGAAAAAGCAAATATCTTATCTTTTCCTTCTCTCTCTTATTATCGCGATATCTATTGTGTTATTTCTGCATTCAGAATGCACTCCACCAAGTACCATGTTTGGTAATAATTATAGTTTAAAATAAAGCATAAAAATATTAATTTTAATTACACATTGACATTCACAATTATATTATCAACTTATTAACGATACTTTTTTTTTTTATTCATTACTCTCCATTATAATTTCTCCCAAAAAGGGCATTTTTTGTTAGTGTTTCTTGAATAAGCAGGAATTACAAGTTTCATAGTGATTGAGAAGTGATTATATAAGTTCTAAATTCTACCAATATATATATATATATATATATATAGACACATACACAAATTATAAGTTATTAGTAGTTCTAGATTCTACGAAATAGAAGTCTTGATTAAAAATTTGTTTGACTACGATCAGTTGCACAATAATTTATTAATTAACATATGTTATTAATTTGTTAACGTCTACTTCAAAAAATAATATATATTTGAAGAGGAAAATCAAAAAATTGAAGAATATCAAGAAAGTTTAATAATAGAACATGAACTTGCAACTGTCATTAATAAACTTCCAAGGATTATCTGTTTGTACATTAAGGATTACATAATTTACATATGGCATCCTTCCATTGATAGGAGGAAATTGTTCTTTTTCGCTCAACCAATGACATAGTATCACGTGTAAAATATGTAATCTTTGATATAACTCTTGATGTATTTGTAGCAGAGTCCAACTTTCAATTTTACTCAATACCTTCTTAAATCTAGAAAAGGAGCAATAAATTACCCGTAAGAAAAATATCGGATGAGGGTGTCATAGCACTTGCATCGTCGTGAGACCATCGGGAAGAGATAACAAAATTATGCATGTAGAACGTGGTTGGCTTTATAAAACTATATTAAACCCCTATTTGGTTTAGAAGAAAATTAATATTTTAGTAAATTTCGATAAAAGTTCATGAAACTTATCAATGAAATATTGATAAAAAATTATGAATTTAATAACAATAATTGATTGAAAATAAATTTTAAAAACTAAGGTCAAGTGGATATCAAAAATTATTTATTAGGGTATTAACTCTGAGATCACATATTATATTAAAAGCTTGTTTGAGTCTCTTTTTTCCTTAAAATACATTTTGAAATAGTATTTCGATGGAAAATGTGTAGTTAAAAAATGGAGAAAAAAATTTAAATTTATGTGTTTATTATTTTATTAAAAATGTGTGATTACTAATTTATTAAATATTGACTAAATCTCAATTCCAAGAATGATCGTGAGGGCAAAAATTAAAAGTGAAAGGATGTGTGGTCTAATATGAGGGGGCCGTCAAATAAAGGCCAAGACAGCTGTAGAATAGGGTAGGCCAGTCCCCATCAAACCCAAAAGTCAAAACAATATACCCCCTCATTTGTCTCGTACCTATCATATTAATATCAATTCTTTTTAATATATTTAATAAAAATTGATGAGATATATAAATAAAAAAATTTATGAATCACATCAAATATATAATTAATATTAAAATTAAAATTATTTAATGAATAATAAATTTTTGTATTTAATTGAACCTATAATTTAAAAGTAATATTATTTATAGTGAAAATTATCAATAATCGTTTTACGTCACATACACATATCAGTTTATTTTTTTATATATAATGTAATAAAAAATTACCATACAAATATACCAAATAACAAATTGTCACATGTATACCACTAAGTCGCTATGAATGAATTACTAATAATTTAATAACACAAATGACATCACCTAAATTGGTATTAAATATAAGTGATGTTGAATAACACTACTCTAAAATTAATTGTTGATTTTAACTTACACTAAAATCTAAATTTTAATTACGCGTGGCTATATAATAAGCAATTTATTGCTTTAAAATTAAGAAAAAATAGTGTAAATGGTTCCCAGTCTTTAATCATCTTGTGTTTTAAGTCTCGATATCAACGTCCCAAACGTCAATTTATTGCTTTAAAATTAAGAAAAATAGTGCAAATGGTTCCAAGCCTTTAATCATCTCGTGTTTCAAGTCTCGACATTAACATCCCAAACGTATCCACTAGATGCCGAATTGATCATTTTGAAAGGATTTGAACCAAAAGCGCCATTAATTTTGTGCTTAGTCGCATTTTCTTTTAAAAGTAAATTGCAAATTTAGCCCAATCTTTGGAGAAAGTAGTGTCTCCAGGAGAGATTAAAAGTAAGTCCATCTTATTAATATGTTTTTGAAAAGAAAATTAAATAAAACACAGAGATAAAAATGAAAGCATAATTCATCTTCAATTGTAAAAATATGAGAAACGAACTTCAAATCTATTACCTGATATATGGACTTGTAGTTCTTTTTTTTTTTTTTTTTCCTTCATGGGCTTTGCTCTTCAATTTATTGATTTGTTTGCTTAGCTTTAGCATGGCAATCGTTTCATTTTGTCAGACTAGTCTACTAGGAGAAACACCTCCTTAATTTGTAGATGATTAGAGGTGAAATCCCCATTGATTTCGCAGAATTTCTCCCCTTTAATAAGGTAGTGATGGCAACTATGCGAAGTTGGAGGTGGTGGTAGTGTTGGTGGGCTAGTGTGAGTGGATGAAAAGGTGATTCAGTTCTTGTTTGGACTCCAGATTTTTTTTTTTTTAATCACATATTTTCTAATAAAATAATATTAAACGTAATTCCAAAAAAAAAAAAAACTTTCTTAATCATGTATTCTTCAAAAAATCAATATTTTAAAATACATTTTTTTTTTCCAAAAACACATTTTAATGGAGCCCAAACAATGGCTATTTTTTTTTTCCATTATGTTGTTTTGTTTTTAACTCTGTTAGATTGATTTATTTTAAGGATTGCAATCATTCTTCAAATACATTGATCAAATTTATTTGTCAAATATACGCATTTATTCACGAGCTCCTTTTTCTTGACTTTCTTTTTTTTTTTTCCCTTTATTTAAAAAGCACGTTGACAACAAAAGTTGACAAAAACAGTTAAGAGCGACTGAATTTGCTATTTCTCAAAGAGTGGAGACAAAAGCAGACGAAAAATTACTTAGAGACAAGATCGACGAAAGTTGGAACCATAGAAGCAATATATTGTTACAATAAAGTGTAGTCAACGCCATAGTTATTAGATTTGACCTAGACAAGGTCATGGGTCTCGGTTCATTGGTTGAATCGGTGGATCAATGGTCGGGCAAGAGGGTCACTGTATAAAAATTTATAAAAAAAATGAAGTATAGAATTTTTTTAATGCAAAATTATATTTTTTAAGTTATTTTTCACTAATTATTTTGGTCTATTAAATAAAGTAAAATGTCATACCAAAGTTCTTTATAAAAATACTTTTAGAAAACTTATATATAATTTATTGGATACATATAAGTTATTGTACATAAAAGGTATTAAAGTACTCTATTACTGCATTGGTGAGAAATTAATTGTTTTACTTAGAGGTTCAAAGTTGATTCAATTCCTTGGACCCCCAAAATTTTATAAGGCAATTTTGAAAATCAGTAAACCGGGCCGGCGGTTTTAATATTCATTTGCATTCCTATTAAATTAATCTACTCGACCTAGGCAAAGGCCCAAGTCACCTGTTTTTCGGGGCCGATCGACGGGTTTGGGCCGAGTTTTATAACTGGTCAACGCGCAAAACTAACATGTCTTTTGGATGAAATCCATCCATTTGTGCACCTAATGGATAAGTTTGTTTGTCAAGATTTAAAGGTTAAATTTGAGATCATCTGCGTCAATTTCCCCTAAATTAAATTTATGTATTTCAAATAATAAGTTTTTGACGAATATCGTTTGTGGAACTACCTTAAGAAACTTTTCATGAATTGGTTATGTTGATATAAAATTACTTGCAAGTTTCATATTTCTCTCATAAATGATAGCAAAATTGTTCACCGTTTGTTTTTTTTTTTTTTTTAGTTTCCATCTTCCGCACTCAACTTTAAAAATTCATCGCTCATTCAATGTTTGGGCAAAACTAGTGGTGTTGATAGTCTCATGGGTTAGTTACTCGATAAACAGGAAACCATGTCAATCCGATGTCCGTAGAATTTGATTTTTACATTAGTAAACTATACTGGTTTTCTTCCAAATGAAATCGTTATGAGGTTTTGAAAAATAGTTTAGTGCCTCATATGTTGTCAATAGGAGCCAATTTTTGGATACGTTATTTTACAGAATTTCATACTTTCCCTTAAAATTTCATGAACTTTCGAGACCGATAACTATGCAAACCAATTTTTGTTGACACTTGTCGTGAGGGGGGAAAAACAGATTGCCTTTTATTTACTACCTGGTTTTTTTTTTTGCATGTCACTGTTCGCGTGAATAGTAAATTTTGCATGGAATTTGTTCAACTTTTTTTATTGTTTCTTTGTATCATTTCACTATTTTGCTACTACTCAAAAGTAACTTCACTTGTAAGAAATTATTAGATGGTCCCTTAATATGAAATGGTGTTGTTTCAAAATTTAGTTAAATTTTTATGCATTCCGCGAAAAATATATTTTATTAATTTTTTTTCAAAATATTTTTTAAGTTCACGAACTAATGTACCAATTTATAGTAGCGTTTTGGTCCATGAGGGTCGAGACGTTACAAATATTTACCTACCTTATAGCAGCATATGCAAGAACATATACTTACAATCTTGGATATATTTGATTGTCAAATAATTAAAAGAAGAAAATATTGTTTTAACAAATCAAAACTTTTCTTAATTTAATTATTGACCACATGAAATATATTTTATATATATACAGAAATATATATTTATCTTATTAGACTGGTTTGATTGGTCAAATAATTAAAAGAAGAAAATATTGTTTTAACAAATTAAAGCTTTCATTAATTTAATTATTGATCATACCAAGTATATTCTATATTATTCTTACCGTGCAAAATTTTCATATTTTAGGTAAGATGTGTTCGTGCCTTGGAGGAGTTTTTACATAAGTAAAGAAAATTATTAAAGGACATACATATGCTTTGAGAAAAATCTGTCTATGTCCGACGAACTTGCAACAGCAAGTTTTAAAATCTTCCAACCATCTCCAGTGAATTGTGGCCGGCTGATGTTTCATTGAAATATCTCAAGACAGAAATCATGTTCTTCAACTTTAATTGAAGAGAACACACATGAGCTTGAATGGTATAATCATAGTCAAAGATCGGGGTACTAGCGTGAGTTAAGATTGCTGAACTTTAATCCATGTAGTGGTTGTGACCGAACATAATAGTGGAGTGGCGATAAAGTCAAGATCGGAGGATTTGATTCCAGTTCCTTAACAAGTCAAAAGAAGAAAGAAAACGAGGGAGTTGTTCTTTACTTACTTTTGATTAATTTTGTTAATTTTGCGAAATTATAAAATCGAAACTATTGTATTTTTTATTCTTTGACAGTACCATAGCATTGGGGTACGTGGATGTTTCCCTTAGAGGTTTACCACGTTATATCAGGTGTTCATCTTTATTTAATTTCACAATAAATTTTCTTGTAGAACGCATATATGTTAAACTGTCCCAATCAGAACTGTGTGTAAAACTGCCTATAGGAAGTTTTGAGTGACTATCATATTCTGGTTGAAATGAATAATTGAGACATCTAGGTTTTAGTACTTACAATTGGTATCAGAACAGGTTTACGCTTAAAAAGTGAGATCTACATAAAACCTTATATTGTACGGAGCACCGTTTAGACCTCCTGTCTTAGACGAGACTAATTATTCAAAAATTAGAAAGCAAATATATATCTAATCTTTAGATGAGAAAGGTTATCACCCAATCATGTATGGCTATAAAGTTCCCACGTAACAGAAAATGATGTAGAAATAGATAAAGAGCGGATGAGTGGGAGACTACTGATTTTAATAGTGCTAGTTGGAATTCTAAAGCCTTAAATGCTATTTTCTCATTTATAGATGCTATTCAAATTCGTTTGATTTTTACATGCAAGGTGGCTAAAAAGTTGTTGAACATATTGCAAGTTGCTCATAAAGGAACTTTGATTCTGAAATCTTCTATACTCCAAATGTTGATACTTGCTTTTAAACAATTAACCATGAGAGATGATGAGCACTTCAAAAATTTCTATTCAAAACTATGTTCTACGCATTGGGAAAGAAATACTCAAAAAGTAAAATTGTGAAAAAAAATCTCACATCATTACCTGATAGGTTCTTTTCCAAGGTAACCGCTATCGAGGAAAGCAAAGACATAGAAAGCTTAAAAGTGGATGAATTGGTAGGATCCTTGATGACCTATGAGCTACATCTTTACAGAAGGAGGAAAGGAAAAAGGATCGAGAATAACCTTTAAAGCCAAGGAGGTTGAGATAGAGGAAGAAGATGATGAAAGTGAAAATGATGACCATGCTCAATAAACAATTTAAGATATTCTTGAAAAGCAATCAAAATGAAGAAACTAAAAAACTAAACCACCTCAAAAGAAGAAGTTTTCTAGTAACTCCAGGCATTCTACCTCATCTATTGAAAAGAGCCAAAATCATATACAATGTCATGAATGCAAAGAGTTCGGGCACATAACGGTTGAGTGCACAAATACCTTAAAGAAGCCCCATGGTAAGAAAGCTATGAGCATAACTTGAAGCGAAGATGAAGACAAGGAATGAAACTCAAACAAGGAGGACAGAACTGATGACACCAAGTAATCTCTCTAACTGTCATCTTCAGTCCGATGCTAATACGTCAAATCTGTCGCGGGTCATAACATATTGGATACAGATTCAGCTAGAACCAGCATTGCATGTCCAACTCTGAAAAAATATCTGTAAGCTAAATAGGAAAAAATGTTACCATTCTAGCAATGATCATATATTGAAGAATAAAGAGCTGTGGTAGCAACAAAAAGAGAAGCCTTGCCCAAAATCATAAATGAGAAGGAAAAATAATTGATATACTTCAAGCTAAATTAGATCATACCAAGAAAAGAGTTAAACATCTGACAATTGGATCTGCATGCTTTAGTGAAGTATTTAGCTATGGAAGAACCTCTAATGACAAAGTAGGCCTAGGAAGGAGAAAGAAACCACCCAATTGATGTTCGTTAAAGCAGCTTTAGTATCTGAAAAGTTGCAGGGATTTGGAAAATTACAAAGTCAACCGTCTGAAAACTGTTGTCAAAGTGCCAAAAAGACCTACCACCAACAGGACAATACCACTAACAAATACTCGACAATAGGTTCTAACTACCTCGAAAAATCTGTTTGAGATTACATGATTAGCTTAACAGGTAAAATACGAACATGTAAGTCACAGCACACTATGATATGTAATATTTATGATTAGTATGAGCACAATTCGCACCACTATTTGACATACAGAAAATCGAATAACAGTAAGAGAGTTAACTTGCTAACTGACACCTTAAAACAAAATTCTAAGGGTAAAATAAGGCAAGTTTGAATACGTATAAGTGAACTTAGAAGTTGCGTTATTAATGTTGCTTATAAATCTATTTTACATAATTCTTGGTACTTTGTTAGGACTATTCCAAACACATGACTTGTAATCTATTTTACATAATTCTTGGTACTTTGTTAGTGATTACTCTAGACACATGACTAGTAATCGTTCCATGTTAACTAACTTTAAAAGTCATGCAGGAGGAATGGTTACTTTCAGGGATGTAGAAGATGTTCAGTGACAATGATACTAATCAAGACTCTCTTATCATATCTGATATTCTAGGACTAAACATATTGATAATCAACATAATTTCATTAGAGATTTAATTGAAAGAAATATTATTGTCCTAGAATACGTTCACATAAAAGGATAACCAAATGATTTACTTATCGAAACTTTTGATATTGTTAGATCTGAAACTTCGCGAAAAGTCATTGGCATATGCATGATGCATTAAAAGTCAATTAGATGTATATAATATTTTTGTTTGATCATGTGTGTTCATTTGTTAACATGTGTTTTGAATTTATATGAAAAACAAAACAAATGAAAAAGATAAAAAGAAAAATTGGGGATTTTCTTGCAAATGTCACAAGATGTGATATTTTAATTGGTTTGGGGTTGTTGAGATAAAATTGAAATCTCTAGAAATTTTGGTGTGCTCACTTTAACTTATGGTAAATTATTGTCAGATAAGTGCACCATTAGAGAATTGTGACAACATTGTTGTGACCATTTACTGACTAGGTAGACATTTGAAGGTGACATGTGTATAAGTGTAGACATATGGCTAGTATCTATGTCTCTCTGCACTGTATTGTAATATGATGTTGTGTACGCATAGAAGTTCGTTGGAGAAGAGGGCTACCACCATAGACGCGTGAAGCCGTCCTTGATAATGAACATAAATAATGAGAGAAAATCTACCCCTATGACTGTGAATACAAAAGAATATAAAAAAAAAGTTATCAAATGAGCATGTAAAACAAATATATTTATATAAATGCTATAGTCTGGCACACAAATATTTTTTATTTAAAGAGACATTTTCAGATGAGGCGGTTTGAAACACACTTTAACATGGTTCGTAATTAATTATGTCTCCTATCATGCACTTACGTTTCAATATGAGAAATTAATTGGGAGCAACATCTGAATGGAAATTTCATGCTTATCTTGAATATTTTAAGCTAGTTGTGAAATTTATATGATTATGAAATTTGTCCAAAAACATTTTGATTGATTTAGTTTTCAGTAAATTTTCGAATTTATGTGCGATTGACACGTGTGGGTTTTTTCTTAGATTTTTGTTATCAACGGTCTAAATTTGGTAGTAAACTCTAGTATCCATTGCAAAAAGGAAAAATTGAGTGAAAATGTTTAGAAACAAAATCGAGGTGGAATAGGAGGGGTCAGTTCAGCCTTGTTAACTGAGAAAGTACTCATTGCATTTAATCTCGAATTTTGTAGTTTCAAGACATTTTTACAAATTATAGATGACAAGTATGAGTAATGGGAGATTAATTATCATTAGTACCACACAATTCCACTCATACAACACTGAAGGGACAAGGTTCTAACCTCCTATCTTGTTAGATTAAAGCAACAATGCTGCTATTACTGCTCCCGCTGAAGAGAGTTAGGTCTAACCCAACTGAGGAAGTCAAGAAAGACACAGAATCCCAATTCTAGACAGCTAGTCCGAACCAACCTTTTTGTATGGGCCAAAAAGTCGACTAATTGAATGGTTCTATCATTCTGACTCTAACTTTTTAATCTCACTATTTGCCTATTTGTTTCACTTTATAGGGTAAGTCTGTTAATTTCAAAAAAAGGGGGAAGGGAGAGTAGTAGTTTTTCTATTTTGATGTGTGGTGATAATGGAACATGGACACCAATTGTTTGTAAATGTATTACTTCATATTGATATAGTGTTGCTGCATATTTATTTAATTTTTACTTGGCCTACATGCTAATATAATATATTGGTTGATCCTCGTAGACCTGTTTTGATGTTAAAGGAATAAGAGTAACTATTTTTTCATCTTTGACAAAGTTGTATCATTTTTAAATCCATCATGAATAACATTCATATCATACTGTCATGGCATTCTCAATAAAATATGTCTTGTATGCATAGGAACCACATCACCTCATCACTATATCTCACAATAGAAAAGCTTACTAGGACTTGCTTGTTAACATTGCCCTCCACGCACTCGTTCAACAACTGTAACTTATTGGGTTTAGAATGTTTTAGCATAGCCATGATATTAACATAGCATCTAATATGAAAAATATTTTCTCTTGATTGCTTCATATCATCCACTTTAATCTTTACATTAAGAGCACGCTTCACAACAAATGCTTTACCTTCTACTACATATTATACCCCATTACCATTACCATCACAAACAACCTCCAACTTAGATATCTTATCATTATCACTCTCATCTTCAATCACCACTTTTCCATTGTTACATGTAATCATTGTCCTTTTGTTTGGAAATTGAGATGCAATATGCCCAAAACCCAAACATTTAACTGTTGTAATTATGATAGTCTTAACTACCTAATATTCATACCACAATTTTCTCTCAGCTATCCATGATCACTATCGTGATTTGTGGAAACCATAAGAACTTATCTCACATGCTTATAACAAATTTTGCCGCATCATCATAGGATGTCTATAAAATAGAAAACAATTAACAATAAAAAGGTATGCTTAATACAAGTCTTTCTATATTGATTAATTCTTTATAAGAATTTTTATTTATGAAAAAACATTTTAACTATTTCATGAGACGGAGCCCTAATCATTGATTGCTGGCATAAACATACATCAGTGTTCTAAAAGGCGCGTCTAGACGCATAATGCGTGCCTAGGCACAATTATACGCGCTTATTATCTTTATTTATTTTTTAAAAAATTTTTACAATTCTTTTAAGTTAAAATTTAAAGATTTATTTATATTTGAAACTTTTTTTTTTTTTTTTTGAAAACTTTAGAAAAAATGTATAAAGTTTCTATTAATCTGTTTTCGATGTTTGATATATTATTTTTAATTATTAAATAATTTTTTGATTGATTAAAATTTAAAATAAGAAAACGTTTTTTTACGCTTATGCCACGCACCGCCATGCATTTCGCACACTAACATTCATACAACACGTATACCTATATATATATATATATATATTTTTTTTTTTTATAAAATAATATTCAATTTCGGAATCTAGGGTTTTAGGGATCTTTTTCTTCTTCGTGTAAGAAATCTTGGAAAATAATTCAAGATAAAAGAAAATGCAGCAACCACCACCCCAGTCTATGAACTCTTCTCCTTCAACGCCTCTCAATCTCATCACCACTGAAGAGATTCAGAAGGTACACCTTTTCATACACGTTTTAGTGTAAATGTTTGTCAACGCGAGCGTGCATTGTGCTTATACGCGTATATACTTGTCTGTAAATGATAAAAAATGGTTTGAGCAAAAACGCAGATTTTTCTTCTCTGTTTATCTTTCCCTTTTTTTTTTTGGTGTGCGTGCGTGTGTGTGTGTGTATAATTTTCCCTTTTTCTTTATAGTTTTCGTTTTTAATTTTCTAAAATTGAATTGAATTATATTTATATGTTATTTATTTTGTAATTATTAAGTAGTATAATTTTCCCTTTCTCTTTATAGTTTTCGTTTTTAATTTTCTAAAATTGAATTGAATTATATTTATATGTTGTTTATTTTGTAATTATTAAGTAGTAAAATGTATTGATTTCTTCAAATTTGGGTACTAAATCATTCCTGAAATCCTGATGCACTGGTGAACAATGTTTGATGCAGTACTTGGAAGAGAATAAAAACTTGATTATGGCGATACTGGAAAATCAAAACCTGGGGAAAATGGCTGAATGTGCCCAGTAAGTTTCCTTTGATTTCCCTCTAGAATGGTTCTGGTTGCACTACGGTATATGAGCATTTGATCCTTTTCATTTGCAAGTATATTGATGTATTGACTGTGTAGAGTTGTTTTCTAGATGAGTTTTGGAGTAGCAAAAATGCTGAAACCCTCAGAACGTTTTCGGAAGTATTCATATGTGATGGAAAATTAGTATGTAGATATAAATTAGTTAGTTTCTTTTGGAAACTACTTCCTACATTTCAATGAGAAAACAGGTTTATGTGATATATCGTCCACTTCTCTTGTCGATTTGTGAGATGGATCAGCAGTAAAGTTTACTTCATTGAAAAGCATATGGTTCCCGTAATACCTTATTTGGGGGTCTTTGTTTGCCACACTGTGTCTCTTATAGAATAAACTATTTGAAAAATGACGTTTAGAATTCAGGTGTTTTGCGAATTAAGATGAGATCAAATCCTAATTAGAAAGAGGGTCCTGTTCATGAGCTATGAAAAGAGGGTTTCTGATGGACAGAAAATTTCAAGCAATAGTATCTTATTTAGTTTATTAGTTCTTTACCTGCCAATTTGGCATGTTTATTGATTTTTATTTTCTTTTTCCATATGCGTATGATGAGTCTGCATTAAATTTCTTAATCACAAGAAGTTGTGAAGTTAGTGAATAGCATCATGTCGTTGAGTCTCAAGACTATTAGTAGGTTCTATGGGTTTTAGTCCCAAATGGATGTTGGGGAACTTACAGAGGTATGTCAACACTGTATTTTGATAAGTGAAGGAGTATGCAAACAGAGCTGCAATTATGATTTTGACAGGAGTCCGGAAATTTATGAGGTGCATACTACCACCATCGTTATCATCAATTATTGCTTTCACTTGATCATCGTGCGAATGTGAAATTCTGCATATTAACCAAGGAAATTCTATGCAAAATAGAATTACCCAATGTTATATATGAGGAAATCATGCATCACCCTTCTCACAAGTTAAAAGATTTAGGTACCAAGCTGTACTTCAGAAGAATTTGATGTATTTAGCAGCAGTTGCTGATGCCCAGCTGCCACCAGGATCAACACCGTCACAGGCATGTCTAATAGTTGTCCCATATGTATTATGGCTATGTAGTTTCCTGCTAACACAAACAGATTAATTGCAGGTTCCCACTAGTTCTGTTGCTTCGCAAGGAAACTATTTGCAGCAGACTCAAGCTTCAGCAGTTAAACAGCAACATGGTGCCCCAATGGCAAAGTTGCCATTCCAGGTTAATGCACTCCGGCCTCAAGACCAGCAAAATCAACTACTCCAGTTCCAAAAACAGCAACAGATGCAAGGGCACTTTGGCCTAGGAGGTGGTGTCAGTAACGGCATGCATTTTCTTATGCAACCTGGAGTTGGTAATTCAGGCAGTTCGATGGATTTGAGAGGAAACCAGCCAGGTGTATTGGAGGCTATTTCTGGCGCTGGCCAAGGAAACTTGGGTTTAGGACGTACTGAGGATAGAGATTGATTTCCGAATGGTAATACAAACTTATAGGTGGTATAAGAACAAACATTTTTAGGTGATGTTTTAGAAACTTTTTTAGTTGATATTTTACTTGTTTCTTGTGCTTCTTATATGAAACAATCTATGGTAACGTCTTTTTTATTTTCCTCCACTCCTCTTCGTTACACCATAAATGTTTTCGCTAAGTTTGCAGCAAGCCTTGCATTCATGTTTCCCACCATTGCATTTGTTTTGAAAAAGTTTCAGTATAATGTTACCTAGGCCAAGCAGACGATAAAGAGTAAACCTCCCAGGAGTATTGTTTTGCTAGGTCCCGGTATTGAAAGTTTCAAATGTCGAGTCCAATAGAAAGGGCATTGAATCCTCTGTTTTTCCTTCTTGTTTTGCGCAAATAAATGAGCATGTTGATTAAGCTTAAATGAATATGGCTCTCAAACAATTTTACCTTCCTTTTTGTATTCCTGCTCTCAAACAATTTCACCTTTTCTCCCACGAAATACTCCATCCTCTAATTTTACCTGGGATGAGAAATCCTTGTGCGTGACATATTTAAAAGAATTTTCAGACAAAACAATAGCAATGCTAATCACCAGAAAAAGAGTGAACAAATCATAACAATACTCCCCGAGTCCTGAAATATAACTGTTTTATCCCATTCTTAGGTAATGACCAGATTTCAAATGCAGAAGCTGGGATACCAACCTTTGAAATATAAGAGTTACAAAATCACCACTATTTTTCAATAATTTTAAATCCGAATGATGCACCAGAACATAATGCAGGTAAATATACAGTTTCCAGTACACAAAAATGCAAAAGGAAAACAAGTTCTTCCAATCAAACTGAACATGTGATTTAATGCAGCCAGTACTATCGATCTCATAGAATAAATTGGAGATTCCAACTTGAGAGCATATAACCTCCCTCTTCTCATCATCTCCAGTAGCACTTTGTGTTTAACTAGTCATGGCATTCCCCAACAAGCACCAAGATATATTCTACAAAATCAAAGGCCAAAATCAATGACAACGACGGAACCCAATTATACACCAATCCAAAGACAAAACAAACATCCACACAAATGTAGTCTCTGAAGTAGGAATTTAAACGAGGGAGCTTCTGAAATGCCAACTTAATACCCTTTTAGAGCAAGAACGAGTGGGCCAAACCCTTAAAAATTTTTATATTAGTGCATGATTACTTTAAAACCTTTTCGAATATCTTGACATAATTAACATGCTAAATGAACAAATAAAAGAATATGTCACCAATTCTACTCTACAACAATTGGTCAAACCTTACCGACTGGTCGCACATAAAGCACAAGCTTGATTGTGTATTCCAGATAAAACAAAAATAAACATAGTTAAAGAATTGCACCTAACCCATATAGTGTTTACTTTTTACCGTCACATTGCACATCTCCTTGGTACACGTAAAATTTGAGATATATAGCTATAATCCTCAATTTAAAATACAAATCACGGTGAAGGCTTGCATTTCTGACGTCCATTCCACCTTTCCACATCATCCTCTTTAGTTTCAACTTTTAATTCACTTTTATAGGCTTTTAAATTCACATGTTTTGAGAAGTCTCAAAATTTCAAACAAAAATCGTAAGGAGGAGATGCACATAAGTTTTGTCTACAAGCTAAACAGCAGCATAAAGCATATTATTCTGACGTCCATTCCACCTTTCCACATCATCCTCTTTAGTTTCAACTTTTAATTCTCACTTTTATAGGCTTTTAAATTCACATGTTTTGAGAAGTCTCAAAATTTCAAACAAAAATTGTAAGGAAGAGATGCACATAAGTTTTGTCCACAAGCTAAACAGCAGCATAAAGCATATTATCTATTTTAAAAGAAACGTAACATAAAAGCACAACATAGATAAAAATATAATGTACTTACTATCTTCTAGGACTTGATGCAGCACCAGTTGCCCTAGCAAAAGAAGCAGTTGATTTCAGTAAGCTTCTATTCCGTAGCATGCATAGAATTTCAGTTATATGAAATTCTAAAGTCAATACCTGCCCTGATGTTTGCCTACTAAACTTGCGCTGGACTTCCCATGAGATGCATCCTTCCTTCGGAAAACACCATTTTTATCAGTGTTTATTCCATTTCCAACTGTAAATTGTCCAGAGTTTTCAGATCCATTCAGTTCCATGTGATCCTTAGGTTTGCTCAAAATTTTAATATTTGAGACTCCCCCAGCAACACTAAAGGAAGCACCATTCATATTCTGATTCCGAATTGCAGAGAACTTAGAAGGATTGCCATCAAGATATGAAGGTCTAGAGGCGGCAATCTCATTGAAATTGGTCTTATCAGCATCTGCAGATGTGAATTCAAGAGAGGAGACCTTCAATCGGTGGGGTTGTGCCATGGGAGTGACTGAAACAGAAGGTAACGGTGTTGGATACGAAGATGGTGCTGCAGCAACTTTAGCAACAGCTGCTGTGGCTGCTATTATTTCTTGTGCACCTTCTCGAAGATGAATGTAGTCCCCCTCAATTACAAATAACTATAAAGACAAAAGAAAAGTCAATGCCTAACATAAAGCTCTATCAAATATACAAAGCAGGAAGGGAACAAAAAAACCAAATGGCATACTTCAGCATGACCAGCCACAAAGTCATCAAGCTTCCCATACTTCTTCTTATAATCATGCCAGTGAAGGGGGGCAAGCATTTTTCCAAGTCTATTTGGAAGCTGTCCTCGCAAAAACAATAAATCATCAAGCAAATCATTATTACATGATTAATACTGTAAATTAACAAAAAATTTAAAAAATAAAAAATAAAAAAAAATCAACTTAACTGACCGTTGAACCAATCCTAATTCTACCACCAGATCCAATTGTGCGAACTATGCAAGCTAGTAATGATCTTTCGTCAAGTAGAGAAATCTCTGCAGGCTTTTCAATCATATGAGAATTTTTCTGCCCAGGGTACACGGTGGAATCAGACAAAACAGCAACTGAGATGGTGTTCATAGTGATTTTGCTGATATTTTCAGCATGATTAGGTGCCTCAGACAAGGCTGCATTCACGGAAGAATTAGGTTGTTCCACCACTGAACTGTTCTTTAATCTATGATCTGTCACAGGGCAGTCATTCTTATCCTATCCAATTAAAATTCAAGATAAACTCTCAATCTGTAATGACCAGAAGCAGCATCACCATAAAACAGAACAGCTATATTATATTGATTAAAATAAAAGCGGGAAATTAAAACCTTGATCTCATTATTGTGTTCCAGAGGATCTAATCTAAGCACATCATGAAACTGCGAAGAAACTTGTTGCAAGCTCTGATGAGATTGTGCTCCAGCTGGGTGGCTTTCATCTACGGACTCAAGAGCCTGAACAATGATCATAGTAACTGAATAGGGCTGAACATTTGAAAGTATAGTGATTAATTCTTTCTTTGAACTACCTACCTGCCCCTCTTTATTTGGTGGTGGAACCATGGAGTTAGGCTCTATCCCTCGACTGATATTGGCATCAAAATAATTTGAAGAAAGAACTTTCCCATTTACAGATGCTTCACAGTCATAACTAGAAACAGCAACAGATGAGATCTGTTCAGCTTGCAGAGGAAACTGGTTGTGGATAGGCATCTGTTGACCATCTGATACAGTCTAAACACCAGGAAAGAAAAGATACAGTTACTAAAACTTGCACATATAACCAATAATTCAACACGTTTTAATTGATTACCTGTTGGTTCTGTGAAGGTTGAAGAGATGGCATGGTAGGTATAGTCTGGAAAATAGATTGTGTGACATGTGACGGTACTGTATGGGGCACCCCTTGATGCATAACAAATGGATGCAAAGCAGTCACCTGAACAGGTGGAAGGTAGGGTGGCAACCCAAGCAGGGATGGAGGAGCAAACGGAACACCATGAGCATCGGTCTACGGAGAAAAAGTAAATTTCAGAATAAATGAAAAGAGTCAGTGGGTATGTTGTGCATTTCTGGCCATTGAAGTGTTAGTAGTGTTCTTATCTATTCTCTAGATCTATTCCCCTGCATGGGAAGGAGATGAGAAGTCTGATTTATCATCACTACAAAGAAAGACATAACAGGACAGACCAAGTTGCAGCAATAACATCAGTGATTGGGGGGTTGGGGGGTTGATGAATCCATTCATCATTAATAACACGTAGAGAGCAGCACGATTTATGCAATACATGACATCCAAAAATAATGAGCATATACTTAATGCCGCCCCACATGTATCTGGCACAACTAACACAATTAAGGTAAAGTCCAGAATAAGAACAGTTTTACCTGCATAGAAGTGTTCCCTCCGGGAACAAAAGACGAAGTGCCTTCGACATTCCCATTTTGTAAGCTACCAGAGTTTTCACTCGGTGTCCCATTTCCTTTCACCTCCAGCTGGCTACCATTGCTTTGTCCAGCTTCAGAAGCATCTTTTGGATTTATCTGGGAGATGTGTGAAGCATCAGAGTAACTTCCACTCTTTTCTCTTGCATCGGCCAATTCAAGCTGAAGTTGTTGCATATGCAGATGAAACCTCTCCATCTCACCAAACTAATGAATTTGATAAAGCTAATGAGTATATTTAAAAACAGATTTTGAATAAAATTTAGCATTTGAATGTGGAGGACTAAAAATACTTTGATAACTTAACCACCTGTCTTTGACAAACAAGCCACAGTTGATTATACTGCTCTACACGTTCTCGTAGTTCAGCTTGTAAAGTGTGGTTGGTAGTGGATTGTAAAGCATCCATTTCTTGAGCACGAGTCATCCAAGCTTGTGCCTCTCTTAATTGCTCATCTTTGAAAAGAATGGTTTCTTGAGCAATCCTATGCTGAAAGACAAAAATTAACAGTCTAAGTTCACCCCCACAAAATATTATATACCCCTTTTGAAGAACTTTAATTGAACAGAGGAGAGGCAGGACACAGTGACTAAAATTTCAAGAAACAATACTTTAAGTCGAGATAAATCATTTTATTTTATGAAAAGCATTGGCAGGGTACACATCACAGTGCACAGTGATGAAACCACATGTCATGAGATAAGAATGAATTACACGGTTTAAGGTGATAGAAAAAGCTAAAATGTGCAATTACAGCGTCATGGATATCCTTTTAACCTTCCTAAAAGTATTTGGAAATAACCAATAAAGACAAACAAACAAGATAGCAACCTGATCGAGGCCTCAGAAAATTCGATCAACACAGTATTGCCAGATGTTCATCATGGACACAAAAAACAACATACCTGATCCTGCAACTCCATGAGCTGTTGTTCTTTTTCTTGAAGATGTTCCTGAAGATCATGTATATGTCTGATATGCAGTGCTCTTTCAGCTTCAGTGCTATCCCTCTCTCTCCTGCAAAAAAGTACGCAGTTCCTTCAATTATAAATTTATATTCCTGAGGCTTTAAACACTTTAAGGAGGTGAAATAAGATTCGAAACCAAATGTAAGTTTATCTAAGCAAATAAATTGAAAAACTTCAAGCAAGGGCAAATGAAATTCCAATGCAAAAACAAGTGCAAACCTGAAGCTTTGGAGCTCCTTGCTTTGTTCCCTAAGAAGATCCTCTTTGGCCCAAGCCTGCTACAGTAGACGGTAGGATAAATTAGCAAAACAATCACTGGGAAATGGGAATTAGTGGCAGAAAACCCAAATTGACTAGAAACAACTGCCATAAGAATCTCAAACTAACCGCTTCTTTGTCTAATCTAATTGCATTCAGCTCCCTTTCTTTCTCTTCCATCTTTCTCTCTAGCTCGTGAATCTTCTGTTCCTTCTCATGCAGTTGCTCCTAAACAACCAATCATGCCCGATATTCCGCAACAAACCCCCCCCCCCCCCCATGAATGCCAAAATAGAACAACACTCCCATATATAAAAACACACTAGTAATTGGCAGAAAGAATAGAGCAAAACCTGAAATTTGACATTGGCATTTGCATGCTCTTTGATCTGTGCATCATATGACTTCTGCATCTCCATAATCTCAGATCTTATAATGACTTGTGCCCGAAGCTCAATCTCCATATGCTGCAATTCCTCTCTTTGTTTCACCACAGTTAAAATTCTTTGCTGCAAAACATCATTGTCCAAACCCCTGTCAATAGTTATTGAGCAGAAATCCACATCCGTGGGTTCTCTTCCCTGCTGCACCTTAATATAACAGTCCAAATCACCTTCATCTCCACTCATAAAACGAAAGTAACTCGTAAAAAGAGATTTAAAACGAAGTTTTTATAGAAAGCAATTACCTCATATATCAATCTCTCATCAGATTGGCCTAGCTTGGAAAGCTCCATGACCTAATGTGATCGCCCAAATACAAATTAAAATAAAATAAAAAGAACAGAAAAAATTGGAAACCCTAACTTTAAGATTCAAGTTTAAACCAAAAATAATTTTCTTTACACAAATAAAGAAGCAGATGTTTCGAAAAAAAATAAAAAATAAAAAAGAAGCAATGCATGTAGGGTTTTCGACTAAAATGTACCTCACTAGTGGGGTTTCGAGCCGATTGCTCGGAAACAACCCGCCACTCCTTACGAGAGGGCTGAGATGACGTTGACATAGGCATAGAAACACCGCGTGCGACGGTGACACCGGCCGCGGCATCCATTTTCTAATATACAATACAATTCTCCAATTTCCTCACTCTCGAAAATGGAAAAAAAAAAGCCCTAATTTCTCTTTATATCTAAACAACAAAATGGTCTCAATTTTATTTTTTTTTTTGGTGAAAAAACCTAGAGCGAGTCAGAAAGAGCCGATTAAAATTATGGATTTCGCACCTTTGGCTGCTGTTGATTTTCACAGATTTGGGTTTTAGGGGGTTTCACTGACAATGTAGGGTTTTCAAAGGGGCTGGATAGTGAAACAAGTAAAAGTCGCTGACGACAATAGAGACCAGAGAGAGAGAGAGAGTCTTCGGATGCGAGTGAGGCTCTCTCACCACTATAGGCAAGTGGGGAAGAAATCGTGAAATATACGCCCTCAATGGACCATGGATACTAGTAATATCTTTGTTTACCATTAAAATGGAAAAATGAATTTTAAAATAGAAATTTTTTGAAGAATATGTAATTAAAAATAAGAAAAATTTTAAATTTACGTGTAAAATATTTTATTAAGAAAAGTATAGTTGAAGATGATTTTTTAAAAAAAATAAAAAGTTTTGCAATAATGATAGACAAATAAGAGTTAAGTAGCGATCCAATAGATGAAGGAATGAACTAAAAAAAATGCAAATGAACAAGTAACTTTGGACACATTTGGTTTGTGAGACAATAGAGACCAGAGAGAGAGAGTCTTCGGATGCGAGTGAGGCTCTCTCACCACTATAGGCAAGTGGGGAAGAAATCGTGAAATATACGCGCTCAATGGACCATGGATACTAGTAATATCTTTGTGAGGCTCTCTCACCACTATAGGCAAGTGGGGAAGAAATCGTGAAATATACGCGCTCAATGGACCATGGATACTAGTAATATCTTTGTTTACCATTAAAATGGAAAAATGAATTTTAAAATAGAAATTTTTTGAAGAATATCCCTCCTTCTCTTATCCCTCCTTCTCTTAAAAGA